>JAMKCH010045921.1:0-54466 GCA_023653785.1 Ophioderma brevispina | reverse complement strand
ATATACATGCACTCAACGATCAGTAATATCTTAACGACGAGGTTACCAATCCACAGCAATTGCCAAAGAAGGGATGATCCAATGATATGGCTAACTACACATTTGTCCTTATGTGTAATACCTGATACAGTTAAAGAAAACTGACCTATCACTAACCTTTACTTAATTTAAGTTAGTATCCAATTTATTTAATCTCTCTCTCTCTCTCGATATATATATATAATATATATTATATATGATATATATAGTTATATATATATATATCTATATATATTATATCATAAATTATTCTATGCTACATGTTTCAATTTTTGCGAAGGTTCAGAACCATTAAATGACCCAAATTCTTAAATTTCCCCCAAAAAAAATACTACTCAGCTCAAAGATTCACAAAACAACCTACCATATTTAACGAATTTCAATTTCCAAAGAACCCCCAACAAACAAGAGCTTTGGGGAGGGAGGGGGGAGGAGGGAAAATTTTTTGGTTAAAAGAACAAGCCTAGAAAGGCGTCTTATCACCGTTGGCAAATAGCTACGTGAACCGTTTCCAAGAACGCTGCTGACTTCAATGATATGCAAAACAACCTGATGGCTGTGAAGACAAAAAAGGAATGCGGCACAATTGGTTCTGTGCAGTAGTTGCCACTGTAACGGGCCCGACCTTTTGCCACCCACCCAGAAATCATTGTGACATGAATCCTCATAAGTTGAGCGTATGCTTAAATAATTCCAACTTCACAGGGCACCATCCAATCATGATCAATGAATGCTATGGATGAGTGATTACCCACACACACTGTGTGCATGACCATTGGGCGATTAGGCCTGTTTTTACACATGTTGGAAGCCTTGTTAGAAAGGGTCGTTTCGGATATTTCAGTACCGTATGTAAACCAAATTACAAAAAAAAAACCTTATAGAAAAAATCAGATTATCTTCGTTGTCAGCTTCTACGAAGAGTATAGTTAACCGTTTTTGTCCATGGCGCTCTCGGAATCTGCCCAGAAATCACTGGTGATTTTTTGACATAGAGTTAGAATTAGACCCTACCAAAATTACCACTTCTTTATAAATGAACCATTTTCAGATTTTTCTGAATGTTCTATCATAATTAAAATTCAAATAGTTATGATGATAATATATTCTACAATTAGAGTTCTACGAAGAAATCCCTGAGCATTTCCTCGCAACGACCGCGTGAGTTTCTAATGTACTATGCGTTAAGCACAGAGTACGCGTGACAGGGCATAGGCCTATTGCATGCACTGTGTGCACAGGAATAGGGAAAATGGACAGTAACTGCAAGATGTTCCAAAGCAATCAGAAACCCTGGCAAGTGAGAAGGGGATCAGAAAACATTTCCGGTGTGAAATCAGTTTATTGCATTGCGGTGCGCAATAAAACTGATTACAATTCATGCAAAAACGTGAACCTTTTTTTGTCAATAACTTGGAACTTTAATTGTCAATATTGGTAGAAAATACGCGCTGTGACTTTGAAACCTGAATGGTTTACACAGAGCTCACCGTGTTTCACTCAGCTATTTCGAGTGAAAAGCACAAGCTTAACACAAAAACAAGGTCGTATATAGCAGGGGTCGTTCCCCAACACGTACTTACGACCCACTGGTAGCCCTACATTTATATAAGTAATGCGTAACTTCATATAAGTTCATTAATGCGTTTCCAGAAACTCGTACGGAGCTACCTGACAACTAAAATTTACGACTGAGGTTTATCGATACTAGTTGTGACTTAGTACACAACTATTGTGTTTCGACGAGTTCCCCAACCTGACACGTAATGCAGTTGTGAAAGTCCGACCAAAAGGTTCCGCACAAAACTACGTCTACTCGGTGGTAGACTTAACACACACGTAAGCAATTAAACAAGCTTAAGCAATGATTTCATTTCATCGAAAGGGGGGGGGAGGAGAAATGGATCCCAAAATACAAATTCAAGCTTATACAAACCAATGGAGGAGGGTTTTGTGAAGACTACAGGTTTAATCACATTTGATCTAGGCCTACTATACGAGCTATGTGACATTAGGAACACCCTCTTAAAGGTACTGAAACAATAGAGTAGATTCCTGTGACCAGTATATATGAAACCCTGGGAAAGTTAACATTAATAATACTCTTAATACTAATAATTAAAATATGACAAATACACTTACTACTCTTATCTTCTAAGTTATTGTTCACTGTTAAATAACGAAACTATAGTCTATTTATTATGTTTTATACCATAACTTGAAAATTGGCATCAAGATGTTTAAAGGGGGATGGCCCGATTTAAGGATTATGCAGCTTTTTCATATAGATTGAGATTGGCCTCCCTCCAAAACCCCATCTGTAAGTTTTGCGCAGATATTTCAATCCCGTGTTGGGTGAGCTAAAAACGTGATTTGTAGGCCCAATAGAGAGTACTCGTGAAAAATTAAGATTGGTCGACCAAAATGGGGAACATTTCGCTCATACCTTCCAAACAAAACAGCCTTTGACTCTAAGATTTCACAGGCGTAAATGGAAAATAGTAGGTTTCTTTCTGATACCAAAATGTGACCACTTCCGGGAATCTGGGGCTTTGGGGCGAGGTTATTCGCGATCGGGCCATGATGACCTTTAACAACATTAGGCTTTTTAAAATTATACTTAGTTAAAAACAAATCCTGTTTTTAATGATCTTTTCTTCTTAATATGATCTACTTCTTCTTCGTGATCTTTTTTTCTTTTTCTTAGTCTTCATGATCATCTTCTAACCAACTGAGACATAAAAACTAAATCAACTGTTAAAAGAACTTACATATATACAAAGTGTGTCAAAAGGAACCTTATCCAAATATAACAGCAACTTTTGGCTACTTAGTGAATCACAAAGCTTTTTGGGTAGATCGTTGAAAATATGAACTATTTGAAAAAAAACAGTAAAGAAAAGAAAATAAGAGCCCTAATGTTGAGAATTTCCCCCAAACGATGCAGAACCAATACCTTTGCCCATCCCTTTTTTTTTTTTTTTTTTTTTTTTTTAAAAAAAATTACAGTGCAATTTACTGATTTACAGGAAAATACTGTAAAAAATGACAGTATTTGACTGCAATTTGGAAACAGCAAATACTGTAAATTTTATGTTCAATTTCCAGGCCTATAATGACCCAATTTAAAAGTGCGCCTTTCATTCGAATTTTAACACTTAAATGCATAAGGGGGGGTCCTAGGTACACAACTTATTTTTCAGCCGGCGATTTTAAGCCGGCCAATTATTGGTTATATTTGTTTGTATTGGTCTACCTTTTAGTTGCGCTTGATTGGTGCAAAAAAAAAATTAAATCCATCGTGTCGTTTTTGCGTTAATTAGCATGGTACCTAGGAGCCCCCCCCCCCCTTATGCACTTAAGGAAGTGCCCATGCAAAAATGACAAATCCTTATTAGAGTTACTGTGATTCTGATTTTCAAATGCATACACCTAGTGACATAAACAAAGTAAATTAATTAATTAAAAAACTTGCAAAGTATAGTAGGCCATTGGAGCCATAATATTTTATAACATTATTGTAGCGGTTACTGTAGGAACTATGTAAATTTTACAAGTAAACCCTAAAAATATAAAATGGCATGATACATTCATGTTTGTGCTTTATATGATAAATATAGTCATTCTTCACCAATAAAGCCAATCAGCCACAAGTCTAGCGAAGCAATGCCGTCGTAGAAAATGCAGAAGAAGAAAGAGAAACGAAACAATTAGTTGTCTTTTTCGCACCTTTTGACGCGAAATTAAAAATCAATGTTTTGCCCTAATTTTTTTATGACAACTTTCTGAGTCTGATTTCTTACGGTTGATGTCTTTGACACCTTTCTACAGGGTGGATTGCACTAAACAATCCTTAGGAGCGTGGTTATATTAGGGGTCCCTAGGAACCCCCACCCCCCTTATACACTAAAGGAAAGTGCAAACCCCTTGTGCAGTTAAGTTGATAATGAGCATCAAAAACATTATTATACCACAATTATGAATTATCAATTATACGATCAAGTACTAAAATTGACAGGAAAGAAATACTGTAAATTTTACAGGAAATCCTGGAAGCAATTCTGCCAACAAAACCCCGTTTAAAATTACAGCTTTTACTGGTTTTCATTCAACTTTACTGTATATTGTATAGTTGAGTAATATATTTTACAACAAACTGGAAAAATGCACAGCTTTCGGGAAATTATAGGGCCTATTCTCAAATTTACCATCCATATCAAAATCTCGAAAAGATCATGTACAATCGAATCTATAAATTTGTTTCGGACTTCAATTATTTTAAGCCCTCAATCAGTTTGGTTTCCGCCCAAAAGAGATCAACCATATATGGCCATCAATGACCTTTACTCTATAGAATAACTGAAAATCTCGATAACAAACTCTCCACTGTGGGTATATTCCTTGATCTAAGTAAAGCATTCGATACCATAAATCATAAATTACTACTTCAAGAAACTTCATAAATATGGTATCGAGGTTCTGGCAACCATTGGATTCGCGGAATATCTTTTCAAACAGAAAACAGTTTGGTAATATATAATCAAAATCATACCCTTACTGAAAAGAACTTGTGAGTACCTCAAGGATCTATATTAGGTCCCTTGTCCGCCTATATATTAATGCTCTCCCCCTTTGCTCCAAAAATCTTCACTCATAATTTTTGCATGATACCACTTATTCTTTTTCGCTGAAGACCCAAAATGTTGAGACAAAATAAACGACGAATTAATTGAATCTCCATTGGTTCAAATTAAAACAAAAACGGTCAATCAAATATTAAGGAAACCAAATTATATGATCTTTTAAAAACAAACATAACGTAACCTACTCAAACTTGAATATGAAAATTGATAATAATGAATTAACCCAAGTTCACACCACGAAATTCTTAGGACTGGTTGATTAGATAAACGATGTATCTGGAAATCCCACACAATTCAGTGTCAAATTATTCGCTAAATACAATGGTGGAATTATTCGCAAGTCGTCTTCTTACCCGGCATCTCTCCACACCCTATATAATACATTGTGCTCCCCTATCTCAGTTATTGCGCAATCATTGGGCACGTAAAAACAACTTATTTATTTATTTTATTTAATCGTTATTTATCAGGAAATTCCTTCAATAAAATGTATGTCTCCAGGAAGACCTGATAATAACAAGAATGACAGTGAAAACAAGTATACAAAAAAGAAGTTATGGTACATAATCTTACATAACACCATATACATGTAGATGTGCTATGTAAGATTTCTGTACATATACATACTAATAACACTGTAGCACTTGAAGAGTAGCAGGACCACACACACACACGCATGTCCACACACATAATTTACACAGGCCAAAGGTACACATGCACCATAACACAATGAAGCATGTACCCACCTACACATCCCCCACATGCATTACCAATCACAGACACAAATATATTACAACAAATATAAAATAGTAAACAGATATCATGTGGTTATGGCCACTTTTAAAAGTAAACAAACTCAGGAATCTAATTTACTTCGTGTTCCTTTTGGTAGATTAGTAGATTATTCCAGAGTCCACATGCCTGTACGGAATGTTTCTTTTACCGCTTTGTTATTCCATGTCTGGAATGCAACAGTTCTGAAGCCTGGACTACGAGGCCTTTAGAATGTGCTGCACTGGTAAAAGTAAAACAGAGGAGAGATTAATCCGGATTTTTCAAATGTAGGCATTAAAAGTTACAAATTAAGATCTGATAATTCCATCATCTCCTCAGATTAGTCCACCCAAGGTCTTTCATCATTTTGTCCACCGAGTTCGAATGTTTGCAGACAAAAGGACAGCAAGTTGTTTTGCAAAAATTGGAGATCATTTTTGGTGCCCGGTATTGAAATTGGACCAAAGACGAACTGAAGTAGTCAAAATGAGGAAAGACCAAGGCTTTGGCAAGAATATTGGACGGTAAGTCTGAGGAATGATATTGCTTAATTCTCCTGATTAAACCAATTCTTGGAAACATTTAAACAAACATAATCGGCATGATTGCTCCACAATAAACACGGATCAAAAAGAACACCCAATACTTGTATGATTGATCTTTCCAAATAGAAACATTTTATACATACGGAAAATATTTTTTATAATTATTAGTGTTGTTGATTTCCAAACAACGTGCCTTTAGTTTTTTTTTATGTGACAAGGGTAAGTTTATTTGACCTGAACCAATGCAGCAATTTTATAACGTAGTGTTAAGCTCATTTGGCAATGGTGATTGGGTTCCGATGAGCTGACTAAAAGGGTAGTGTCTTCTGCATACATAAAACATTTGCATGAAACTGATTCAGGTAAAGAATTCACCAAATTATAATAAAACGGAGGACAAGAATTGATACTTGGGGTTCCCAGATAAATCTTAAAGTATGAAAGTACAGAATTCTATTAACAGCTTGTGATCTTTCTTGTAGATAAGAATTCAACCATTAATGCTACCAGTGATACCATACGTCTTTATTACTAAGAAGTAGAGTATGATTACAGTATCAAAAGCCTTCTTTAGATATAAGAAGATTTTTAGGATCCTGTTCTTTCCGATATTTATGTTATTAAGGTATTATGACAGTACATTTAAAAGAGTAGTATAGTACGGTGTTTACTTCTTAAAACCTGACTGACAGGATTTAAAAATGTTCTTATGGTAAGATAATGGTAAAGCTGATCATGACAGTACGCTCAAGAATTTTTGATAAAAATAGGACGAACAGAAATGGGCTATAGTTGTTAACCTCACTTTGTCCATCCTTGAAGCTAGGGTAACCTTAGCTTTTTTCAATCAGTATGGGATAAAACTGGAGTGATCAAAGAACGGTTACAAATATATGCAAGGGGTGACAAATGATTGGTGCTGACCAACTTGAGGAGGTTTTTAATACAAAACGTCATCAAGACCTGTAGCTTTATTATAGAAAAAGTTACGATCTGATCAAATTACAAACACAGGATTATAATATCAAAATTGAGAAATTAGTTGTAATTTCAGGGTTAGAAGTAAAATTACCACAACTATTCTGTATGATTATATTATTATAGTATTTTAAATTTATGCCCAAAGTTGTACCTACAGAAGTGAAATACTCATATAAATTGATCTGCAATCTCCTTATCATCACAAGTAAAACTGAATTTTTGTTTTGTAATTAGTTACAGGGGATGATTCTGTGAATCTAATTTCTTAATTGTACTCCAAGTTCCTAGAATCATTAAGATATCATTAATATCATTATTACAGTAGTTCTTTTTTCAATGATTTGTTAAGTTTATTTACTGGTTTCTGAACTGGCCTAAGCATTGCAGTCATGTGGATCGTTTGTTATTATGAGCCTTGAGAAGTAGTGGTCGTCTTTTGAAAGTGTCATTATTTGCTTGTAATCCACTCAGGAAGTGAGCACTTGACTCTTTCTCCTTCACAGGAAATGTGTATCAAAAGCTGTCAAAACAAGTCCCTAAAAGGGCAGTAGGCATGTCAACATCCCTGCAATGTTTCACAGTGACTCCGATTAAATTTCTTCATTGTATCAACAAAACATTATCATTAAAGTTTTAAAGATCTTGATTCAATCGCCTTAAGTGGACTTAGTTTTCTTATTCTGACGAGTTAAATAAATGAGTGAGTGGTCAGATATTCCTACACCTGCGAACACCAGAAGATGAAATTATTGGTTGGTAAAAAAAAGGCCAGCTCAAGAATTGTGTTTTGGTAGTTTCAGTTATTATAGTGTAGTCATGAATGAGCTGCTTCATCTACTCTGAGAAGCAAGGTGCTTAATTTTATAGGTTAGGTGTCGTACATAAACTAGTTTAAAATCCACCAACAATTAATAACTCATCGTAGTAGGTGGTGGAGTTTTGGAAAATGATCCACTTGTCAATTGTAATCCGCAGAAGAGTCAGGTTGGGGTGTCTATAAAACAGTACCAAGAAGGATAGGCTTTGTGTGTAGTAACTTAGCTCTCTCCAAAGTGCTTCGTCAGCCATTGTTTTGCAAATCGAATTCTCATTGAATAACAACTTCTTTTCTATTATAGGCACAAAAACACCCAGACCATGTGCCTCTATCTAGTACTACATTAAAGTGTACCCATCAATAGAAACCTCACGGCATTTATACCATCATTTCACGTCCCCAGTAAACACATAAAACATCAAATACTATTTTGAGTAATAAAATCTTACATGATCACCTTGTTACGGAGACTACGATATTTGATATTGCCCAAAATTTTTTGTTTTGAAAACCTTTGTTTAACTTACCAATCATGTCAATAAAATTTTCCTGAAAAGCAGTCATAAGTAGATATACGTAGGAAAAACAGTTATCACAAAACCTGTTACTTTGCGTGGCTATGGAGATTAATACCTGTAAAATAAAATCAAGTGTACAGTTGCCCCACGATTTAGAGTTGCAATAATATGTTACGAAGACATTTGTCACAAGTACTATGTGGTATTGTTTTAGAAAAAAGTTCTTAGAATTTAACATCCATCATTATACACAAACTTTTACTCTCCATCAAAATACTTGTATAGGGATTGTAAATGTCATCTGGAACACATTGAATTCAAGGGGGATTGTCAAAAACATGGCTTAAAGTTCGGAGTCAAATTCATTTTACTGTCCGTTGCTTTTTGTATGGTTTCTCAAAAATCGCGTAAGTTGCCCGGAATAGTTGGATGAAATTCCTGCAAGAATAGAAGTCCATTTATGTTACGGATGGAGTCCATCATGCGACAGTTCATCAATTGCCTATGTTGTCATTAAAGATATATGCAATTTTGAGATGCAAAATCCGAACCCGAGAAATTATATTCTGTTATCACAGGCTGAATGTCCGTGTTCTGTTGAGTAGTCAGGGAGGATCGCCTATCAAACAGTTGGAATTGTAGAAGAAATTGCAGTAGTAAGGATTCGACCCCGTGATATACACTCAGTAGTGAGCTCGAATGAATGGTATTAGTTCCACAGGGAATTATTATTGCAGTAGGCTGTTCTCCTCAACAAATAGGTTGCAAGTTTGCCAAAGTTCCAAAGTACTACCGGATACAGCGGTTAATAACCCTGTAATGTCTAGACATTCGGCCGACCTATGATGTTCTTAGGCATGAGTCTCCACTACGAGGATGTCCTTACGTTGAGGTTGTTGAAACTTGGTGAACGAGGATGGTTGGGGGGAAGGGTGTAAGGTGAACAGGGTTCTCTGAAGTTGGAATTTCTGGTTTCCTAGGTTGGGTAGACCTGCTTGCACATTGTAGTGATTTGGTGACACTTTAGTTTTCCCATGGCAAAGGGATAGGGGGACATACATCTGATGGTGGATTTCTACGCATCAAGCCAACTGTACGTATGCTGGTGGATTGTTGCACATGTACTGGATCAGGATTGACGGGATGGTAGTGTCAGTTGTGAAAGTACAGAAACTGGATGCACAGGTGAGGTGCTGGTTTCAGTTGAACATGACTTCTGGTTTCAGTTGACCATGAATTATACTCGTCTGTACATAGGATCACAGGTCATAACACATGGGTTGTCTGTTTAGGTAGAGGCCTGTTCAAAAACAGGGATTGGTCTGAGTGGCACATGAGGAGCAGTGAACTGTGGATTGCAGATAGTCTTGGCAGTACCGATGTAAATAAAACAGAGATGTGAATCATTCTTAATGAAAAAATTCAAAGTATCATACTGTTGATCTATTGTGGTAAGGGTGGTTTGCAGCTATCACCAAATCCTCTAGTGAGTGTCACCACAAGGAGTGGCACACGCCTTGCACACTTAACAGTTTGTGTGGTTGAATAACAGGTAATGTCACTGTTCTAAGTCCGTCAGCTGTGGTGATCAAGCTCTATAAATGTCACATGTGTTTACTTATATTTTCAGGGTTACCATAGAGAGAGGTAAGTTCACTGGTGGAATACATCATATATATCTGGTTTGATGTGAACTGTAGTACTCCTAGACTTGGGTGATTTAGTCCACAGAGAGAATGGTATGATCTTCACTTGGCAGCAACCTGCACGGGGATGGTTCTCACTTCCATCATGGTTGAAAGAGTTCCATAGCTCACTGGGTGCTCTCATGCGAGAGTTCCACCAGCTTCCATTGTTCGTGATGCACAAAAACAGAAACAGCATGCATTAAGAAAAAACTAAAGTACAGCATGTGTTAGCTCTTACAAAACACAATAAAGTCATGAGACATAAAATCAGCTCTAAATCTAATTTGTCAGCTATATATCCATAAGGCAGCAGAGTTATATCAGTAGGTTCTGATGACTAGATGAACATTCAGTATAAGTTTCAAGTAGATTAGAATACAGATGTTTAAACAGGTATTTATGTTGATAAAGAAAGGAATGTTCAAAAAATGTGTGACACTTCAAGCAGTGTTGCGCAAGACCTCTTGATTCAATTCTCCGAATGCAAAAAAGGCTTATCAGAACATGTACAAAACTCCCTTTGGCTTGCCCAACACCGACCCTAGTTTTAAGTGATAAGCACCTTTACAAAAATCCCCCAGACATATATACTACTTCAGTAGCATTTCATTTATGTACCAATTCACCATAAAATGTTACCGCCAGACTTATTAGTACCATAACTTTTTCACCGTTAATGCAACAATACATCACTACAGCACACGCCAGGCAATGATTTTTATATCAAGCCCACTAACACACTTCTGGCCAGAAACCACAATAAAACCCAGGGTGCATTGCTTTGGATGCCCGACATTATAAACTTAAAAATTGTTCCTCTCTTGTCATGTTCAAAAAAGCCTGAAAAATCAATCATCGATCAATAAAGTTCAGATTCTCCTTAAGACTATACAGCTGTCAATGTTGGTTTTGTATGGGTCTGTCCATCTCACCTTGCGTTTATTTGCTTAGTTAGGTTTTGATGTTAATTCCTGTTTTCGTTTTATAATTGTTTGTCTTTAGCCCAATTATGTTTTTTTGTCCCACTTTATTAGGTAATTAGAAATTTTTCGTCTATCATTAATTAACTTGTAACAATAACGTAATCTTATCAGGGTGCTATAATGCACACGCCTTGCGTCTTATGGTATCCTCATCTCAATTGATTTAAATGTTATTTTCATATAATTATTATTGTTTGTTCTGCATGTTGTTGAGATTGAAATAAATAAATAAATATGGAGACTGAGGATAAATATAGGCACCGTAAAGTTGTTGATTGCCTATAAAGTAGGTGTTCGTCCGTGCTTTTTATTCTTCCACACATTTACAATCTCTAAAATAATTTCACCCATATATATGTTTGTATATGTTTTGATTAATTAATTTTTACAGTATACTGTAATTTTTACGGTAATTTGTTGGCAGAATTGCTGCTAGGATTTTCCTGTAAAATTTACAGATTTTTTACAGTGTAGCTGTGATTATTTTAATGTGCATTTTAAAAGAAATGTTATAATATGTTTGTCAACTCTAGAAAAAAAGAAACCGATTTAATCTTCACTTTTACATAATTTTAACGTCATCCTATATTTACTTCGTTATTTTTTCGATCAAATAACCAGGTATGTGACCTGTCAATTTTTCCACAGTCTGCGGTCAAAAATTGCGCGTCGCACTATGTCGTATATACCAGAAGTGCGCCGCCACTTTGGGAAAATACGCATCTGCGCTAGGGAGAAACAAGCGTCCTTTTCCTAAAAAGAATGCGCCGCGCACTTTGTGGAATAATGGCACTTTGCGCGTAGTCGCATTAACAGGGCCATTCATCACTGATCTGTCATCCTTACATGCTGCACTTTGTTATATTGCTAAAACTCGGCTATATCTTCCCTCCCCCGCCTGAAATGAATCCTGGGAGTTTTTCGTCCGTGGCGATAATAATAGGGCCTACACTACATAGAGGCATTTCGTATCGGCCAATATTTTTATAATTTTGTTTCTCATAATGACGCATCTATGGAGTTTTTGATATAGAGATTGTTAATAAACGCGTTACCACTATAAATGTTTTCGCAATTCAATAATTCAAAAAAACTTATCATGATAAGTTCATCGTACCAAAGGAAAGCAAAACAAAATTTTGATTTTTGTCTGCTGTCCTAATTGGCCCTTTAGAGAAGCGTGCTTGGATTTTCCTGAAAGTACCAAAATTATCGTTTTATTAAGGCGCGGACGGATTTATACATTGGTATCCTTCTGACTATCGAGAAAAGATCCGGTGTCATTTTTTCCTTCTGGAAATGCCCTCGGTGTCTTTTTGAATACAGTATACTAGTAATCAGCTAAAATAGAAAAAGGTAAAATGTTCCGTTATATGATTGCTCTATGCATTCTTAAAAAATTGAATAAAACCTGTACCATCTGCGTGTGTTTTTACCCATTTCAGTCCAAACCGGCACTTATTGATCATATTGCTGCTGCATTTGTTGTTTACTTTCCATGTGTTACACTGTGCGACTCAAAATGTTTTTTTCATTAAGCGTACTTTCAAGAAATCATTAAAGTGCTCTGCGCACTTTAGAAATTGGAAAAGTGCGGATTAGTCGTCAGTACCAGTCGTTTATATGAAATGTTATCAACTAGAAAGATTGTCTTAAAGGAATATGTCAGCATTTTTTTGTCAGCTCAGTTTGACTTACATTCATAAAATATATGTACATACAACACAATTCCCGAAAAAATAATACAATTGATGTAAAATTAACAAAATAAGGCATTTTAATTTTTGCTTTTTTGACATCGAAAAAAACGGGCGGCTTTTCCGCCAATCAAAGCGCACCAATTTTTGCTCTTCTCCGTGACGTCAAAGTGATGACGCAAAACTCTTGTGATTCGAATGTTTATTGCTGACACTGTAATATTGATGGATTAATGAAAGTAATAATAAAATTAGAAAAATAAGTTACATAATGACATATTTTGTTTCATTCGTTTGTGTTTTTAATTATTATTAAGTGGCAATACTGCGATATGGTGGTCACAACAACGTAAATTATGGATGTCATCACTTTGACGTCCCCATTTGCCTGTGATGTTGATTTGTCGGAATCGTTTTCGAGTACGCTATTGGGCGGAAAATTAAAGGCAAATAACTCAACAAATGTGGACAATTTTCCCAACTTATTTGATTTATATGTAATCTACTTACTTAAGCTTTCCATCCATACCAAATTTTTCCAAATATTCAGAATCTTGGGACATATTTTCCTTTAAATGCTGTACAATAACGATTGAAAAAGAGTATTACTTTGTTTTGTCCGCGGCCTTTGTAGGACCACTCTCTTCAACATCCTATGTCGTGTAGTCCTATTTATTTATGTTCTTCCTTTTTTTAAGACTTGTTTTTTATTTTAATTTCTTTAGTTTTACAAGTACATTTCAATTCCGTTTTTAAAAAAAAATAAAAAATTTTTAATTTTTCTTTTTTTATAATTTTATGTTTGATTGTTTTATCTTTACTTTTTTTAAAAAAAAAAAAAAAAAAAAACCATTTCAAAAAAAAAGAGATCAATATTATTCTGATTAGGCGAAATGAATTCCATACCGGTATCAACAATGTCGCATGCATGCATTCAAAGTCAACCAACATGACAAATTTGAGTAATTCGTTAATACTCGCGTATGCCATTGCTGTAAATCGCTTTCTTATAAAAACCAAAAAAATAGGTGTAATTAATTGTCAGTGACAACAGCAATAGTAGGGTGAATGGAACAGAACAAATCAAAGCTAGAAACAATGCTGTCACTGATGATATTTCTGTTCGTGCTGTTGTTTTAATATTCCTTATCGTCTTCAACGCTATTGCGTCAAAGGTGATTTTTCATTACGCGTCTTTCAAGAATCACTAGGTGTGGCCTGCGCTTTATGAAATTTGTAAAAGTGGCGCGATTAGTCTTCATGCCAGTCGTTTAAACGAAAATGGTTATAAATAGAAAAGCTGTCTTAAAAGCTACAATTATATACGATCATTGAAAAAATACTATTAATTTTGCTTTGTCACTCTCATATTCACACCCTATGTTGTGTACGAGCCTGTTTTCTCTTTCTTTCTTTCCCTATTTTGCAAGACAGTTTTTTTACCGGACATTATCATAGACTAATACTATAAAACAATTTTCTTTTTAAAATAAATACGTAACGGTAAAGAAACATGACCAATCAACCTGTTCAGGGGTTGGATTATTTTATCTTTAAGTTTGTTTAACTGAACATATGTGACCCGTATTTAATACAACTTTGTGAGATCCTACAATTCTGCAAATCCTAAGGCGTATACATTAAACGGATTCCACCTATCAATATCGTCCATGTAATATGCCCCGCTGTGCGTTTCTATGGTATGTTCAGCTTAATTGCATTTCTTGTAAATATATTTTAATCAACTATAGTTTACTATTATATCAATTATTAAGTACATCTTTTGTATGTATTTCTAAATAAGAAAACATTGTAAATAATAACAATAATAAAAAAAAGAAAAAAACTAAAAAATCAATAAAATTACATTTTAATTTAATTTAAAGAATCATATTGGCATATTATAATACCTTGCTATTATATTTGCCACGTTTCGAGTCCCTTTTAACCAGTCAGTTGCAACGTTTTGAATCCTGGCTGACAGTTAAAACAGCCGTCTTTTTAAAGAACATTTTAACATTGTACAAACCAATGAAAAAGTTACACGATAAACAATGCCACACCTCGCGATCCAAATTGGCATATGAAAATGACAATTTGTGTCTTGGTAGATGTAGATTGGACCCTTTTAGATCAATTTTAACAACTTTTTTTTTATTCCACGCATTATATATTTTATGGAAAAGAATGCCGTGTTAATTTTTGTGTCCCCTTTTTTCTGTATTTAAAAATCTTGTTTGCCCTTTATTTCATGGTTTCCTTCAAAAGCTCATTTTATGCTTGATTGTCCACTCTATGGCGTGCATGTTTGCAAAATTTCGTGCACAAAATCCTTCGGGATGTGGTTTCTGTAGGGGGTCCATGGACTTCCCTTGTCCACCAACGTGAGTAGGAATGACCTTACTTTGTCAATTTAGGTTTTTAAAGAGAAACGAGACATTTCAGTAAAGTGTAACCCCATTTTCAAAAACCGATTTTTTGTTGTTGAAATTCTATCATGCACGCAAACCCCCAATGTAAGTAACACAACGGAAGTGAATAAACCGAGAACACATCTTTTAAGGACGATTTAGTATTTTCTTGTCGTACACGGCAATGCCAAGCAATGCTTCTTTGGAGAGGTTAGGACTCATACAATTTTTAAAACCTACGATGTTGGTATTTTTTCCTATTTGTTCGTGCATAAAAACATAGTTTCTCACAACTAGTCAAGTTTATATTTGTATCCTAAAAAGAAAGAAACGATGCAGTTTTTACAAAACCTTTTTTCCCGAAGCTAATGTAAGTTGCGACTGAACTTGTTTAGATGAGAACCGTTTTTCAAAATCGTTTATAAAACATAAAAGCGTAACGCGCTTGATACCTAACATTCAGGTTCGTATAATCGGGTTGTTAAGAATTTTTTAAGGTGTGGATTTCAAAAGTTGCTATTTGAAAAGGGCAAAATTTCTGTCATTATAAAAATCTGTGAATAAATGCTAGTATAGTATTATTATAGTCACACGTATTTCGATAGTTTTTGTCTACACGTCAAACTTCCCGTTTGCATTTAATTTTAGTAATTTATTACTAATCATGTATTAAATGAGATACCTCAAACAGGGCATCGGTATACAACTCTTAATTAATTTTTTCTACTGTACTAAAAAATCACACTACTAAAAATCACACATACTTTAATGCGCTTAGTAAATACTCCAAGAAATTCTCAATTATTAATCAAGTGCTGAACTCTAATTAATGTTGAAGTATGTGGGGAAATAGGGAAAAGAAACGGGAAACGAAAAAATGATGGTTTTGAGGTATTATTGCCTTGATTTTTCATTGCATCATTATCTTAACCATTAGCTGTTAATTCACTGTTATATAATGTAGGCCTAACCAAACTAGAAATCGAACCACACCCGTGATCTACAAATGTTTAAAAATTGAAGTGAGATAAGACACTAACTTACTGCTTGTTTGTGTTCTTGTTGGTTTTACAAATTGTTTTGGTAGTTAAAACCGTTTTAACTGATTTGGTCTGTTTACTTAAAAGTATCAAGAATTACAACATCAACAATCAATTAAATTCCAGCAACAAGTTAAAATGCGTAATGGGTACTATTTTTTGCACATTTACAGTAAACTTATATGGCCTATGTATAATTGTATTGTTAACAGTTATGCAGAGAAGATGTTAAAAATTGCACAACAAATGGTAATCGTCACAAATAACCAGAGAAATGAATTAACGTTATTTGTGAACAATTCAAGACATAAATATTTAAAACAATCATGAGTATGTACACGATATGTTGAGTCAC
Source organism: Ophioderma brevispina (assembly GCA_023653785.1). Classification (NCBI taxonomy): domain Eukaryota; kingdom Metazoa; phylum Echinodermata; class Ophiuroidea; order Amphilepidida; family Ophiodermatidae; genus Ophioderma; species Ophioderma brevispina. The sequence goes on along the minus strand of JAMKCH010045921.1, from coordinate 37,975 downwards.
AATGATAACCCACATGATCATTTTTAAGGATACTTTTGCAGCTGCTGATAGGCATGGATAGACTTTTCCGTCTTGTCTTTTAGATTTAAATATCATTCATATTTCCCCCCTTCAGTTAATCGCGTACAGGATAATACGACACAAACACAAAAATTGAGCAGTTTTGGATGTATGCCTAACAAATAATTTATTATATAGGTGTAGTTCACACCTCTTTGCCATTTAATTGATATACAATAGGATTGGCCAGGATCGATCGCACTCCGGCTCTTAGCATTCCTTCTACTTTTGATATTTCCTAGAAGTGAACTTAGGACACTTTTGACATTTCCCGAAGTGAGCGTAGCGCACTTTCGACATTTCCACGAAGTGAGCGTAGCGCACACTTTACATTTACCGAAGTGCGCGAGCGTACTTTGAGAAAAACTGCGGTTTGCGCTAGCGCACTTTTAAGGTCTTTGTTGATTTAACAGGCTCACATAGCTCAATATACCCAATAAAGAGTGGTCCAATACACTGATAACTCTTTATTAATAGGCACGGTGTGAAAGCAGATAAGTCCAGCGGGGGCCTAAGTCCGGGGCTCCATCTCCATAGACGATAAGGACTAAAGCGTGAAACTAATGTGACGTAAAGAGTCAACTGAATCAATTACCCTATTGTTCACCATTGTTCCCGGATATGAGTACGCCGGACAATGGTTACTTCTACACCGGTAGTCCGAGTAATAATGCCTGCCCTATTAGTAACACTGACCTTTTCATACATTTCCACACGCGAAAATAAACAATCGCGTATGGCACGCTCCACGTATCAAATCATGCGAGTTTCATGCGCGGATATCGAGTTTACCCCGCTATATGTCGAGTTTACAGCGCGGCCTATCCAGTTTGAACTCATGTGCCGAGTTCATAAATCATTCCAGATAAATCGTGTCCAGAATAAAATCTGCCGGAGTTTTAAAAAACTGGAATGATTTTTTTCAACATGGCAAAACGGACAGATTTTTTTTCAACATGTCCAAACTCGAATGATGATTTTTTTCTCAACAGAAGCAAACTCGACATGATATTTTCTCAACATGAGCAAACTCGACATGATTTGTTGTACTCATACACCAAAAAAAGCATGTAGAGTTTCCTCATGTTGAGAAAAAATTCAGTCGAGATTTTGAAAATGGACATGATTTATGTCAAACTCACCATGATAGAGGCAAAACTCGATGGATAGAGGGCAAAATGGACATATAGGCTGTAAACGCGACATATAACGCTGCCACACCTGACATATGGCGAGGAAAACTCGATAAACAGCGCGTGGAAACTCGATGCCGCGGGAAAAAATCCCATGATTTGATACGTGGAAGCGGGCCATAATACCGAAACACTATCACGCCTACATTACAACCACAAATACTCCCATCGTTTAACGATAGGTTGGAGTAGAATAGTCTTGGAATGTTCGTAACTCTTGATGAGTTTCACCAGCTGAGAACTATCTCAGCAGGTGTTTGGGGAACAGGCGTAAGTCGCAACTTAAGTCGAATAATAGGAAATTTAGCTTGTGTTGAGCATGACTTGCGACCAACAACTTGCAGCATCAAAATTTGGGGAACGAACCCCGTTTAACTATCTTGCACTTTTGTGAAATCCTAGTAGAGAGTCCTCCTACCGTTAAGTTTTTAAAAAGACTAGCAACCGACTAGCACTCGGGATGTAAATGGCTTTGAGCTTCATTGCATAAGGCGTATATAAATGCTACATTATTAGGTCGGGCCGGGTCACATACTGACAGTATTGCAAAATAGCATTTCCATGAAAAACGGCCTTTGAAAATTTTGCGATTTTTTTTTTTTTTTAAGTTTTGTCTTTTTTTAAAATAACAAAACCTACTGAAAATTCGCCCAAATAAGTTCAAATCCACGTCAAAATATTAAAAAAGGGGTAACCGAAAACAAATTCAAAAAGAAACCGCTTTACCTGTATTTAACTGGACTAGGTTACAAAACAACATCTCAAAAGTACAAATCGGAGGAGGTGACAATGCTAAGGGGTATAATTCCAAAATGGCCGCCATTCAAACTGATTTGCCTTCTCTTTGGATCTGCGATTTCTACAGACTTAATTCTGGTGGGTAACATTAGCCCATGTATTTGTTATATTTTTTTTTTTTTTTTTTTTTTTTTTTTTTTTTTTTTTTTTTATTTTTGTTTTTTTTTTTTGGGGCACATGTAGTGCAGTGGATCCGCGCTAGCCTCATAAGCAGAAGGTTGTGGGTTCGAGCCCCGCTGCGCCCAATGTGTTGTGAACTTGGGCAAGGCACTTTTAACCTCGCTTGCCTCTCTCACCCAGGAGTACAAATGGGTACCGCGGCATATGCTGGAATTACCAAAACAGACTCGTCGCTTGTGCGGGAGTAGTGGGCAACCCCCACACGAAAATTAATTAAGAGGAGTCTTTGGCCCCACCCAATGCACATAGAGAATGGGCATCCGCCTGCTGGCTCACCATTTTGCATTTGCATTTTTACATACCCATGTTTAGGGAATTCAATTATAATATAATTTATACAATTCAGGTCTTTATTTCTTGCCTAATTTACAGAAATTCAACATGCCTGCTATTTTGGAACAGTTTTCACTCTATCTTGGTATCTGAGAATGGTAAAGGCTTTCCTTTTCGTTTTTCTATACCCATGTTTTTCGGGTTAAGGAATTCCGTTTTAACATTAATTATATCATTGTTGATTCTTTGATGCTTATTTGTAGAAATTCAAAATGGAGACTATTTTGGAACCACTTTTGACCACTATATCTGAGGGGGTCTTTGAGCATATTTTTCTGGGATCAAGGATTTAAATATAAGAGCAATTTTATGTGTTTTATTTATTCTGTCTTACTTGATTTAGACTATTCTTCCGGACACGAGACCGGGCAGAGATACTGTCAATAACGTAGATGTGCATGTAGTCTGGTTGATGGTATATGGTTTTTAGAAATACGCAACGGCCTACCCTATAATCCTGAATCGCATTTGTATTCCCGCGCCTGCCGCCTGCTCCCCGCCGAATACATTAAGCCGTGTGAACGCACATTAACGATGCTGCCTACAGACGTAATGTAGATTTCCCTTCTAAATCTGAATAGGCGAGAATTGTGTTTACGTTTTTCAACTTTTGCTAAAATATACATTTAATTTTATTCTGTTTGAGCATCAACACTTGACTCTACAAGTTTTGCTTTAATTTATCTTCCTCTCATAATACTCAGGAGCATAATATTTTGAACGACCCCTTGTCTATCAATACTCGTTTTGTTTGAGTTTCTTTTCAACCGCTCTCTTACACAATTAGAGTTATAGCCCTAACCTTTTATCTCAACATTTGTATTACATAGTCGAAAGGCGGCCTCATTGAAGATTCGGTATGGTGTAAAGTTGTGTCTATAATTCAATTTTATTATTGAAGTATTAGGTACCCTTGAGGTCACAGACCAGGTCACATTACGGAATTGAATTTCCATAAAGTTATGAAATATCGCAACCTTCCTTAGGAAAAAAGTCTGTCGCGCAATAGCTTTTAAAATCAGATTAGCTCATAGCTCTATGATTGCGGCAGCAATTTTGACCTTTCTTTTACATTTTAAAGATTTTTGTTCATTAGGCCGATATCTTAGTACTTTTCTGACACTAAGTGTGTCCTCAAATTTGGGAATCAATGAACCCATACAAAGAAAAAGAAACTAGAATTTCGCGGTTCTCGGCTTTCGCGCTCGCTTATATTCCAAGAATTAAGGCTAGTGGGTCCGCCCCATTACCTTGACCCTGGCACGTGACCTTTGATCGCATTAACATATGAGGGATCGCATGTGCAGCCTATGACAAAAGTTTGGTTCCAATTGAACTTCAAGTTTTCAATTTAATCAATTTTACATTTTTAGAGCACCATTTTTTCAACTTGACCATCACCTGACCTTGACCTTTCATCATTCAACAGGACCTTTGACCGTCGTCAACATATGAGGGATCCCATTGTGGCACCTATGACAGAAGTTTGGTTCCAATTGAAGTTAAACTTTTCATTGAGGTCAATTTTAAAAAAAACTTAACAATTTTTGACACAGGCCAGCAATCCAACAACACACACAACACACATACCACATACATACACACACGCACAACGGATTGTAAGTGGTCCTGCCCACTTATGCTGGCGGCCCACACAAAGTGAATACATGCTGTCCCAAAATGTTAACACTCGAAGACACAGACATTTTGAAAAAAATTAAAGTACATGTGGATCTTTGTTTGGTGTGCTCTTAAATCACTAATAAGCTTTATTTGCCGTTATTTCATTTAAATGCGATATGTAAAACAAATATATGCTTGGTAAAAGGAATTATAATTTCGGATTGGTCCGATTTGCATGGGTTACATTTTGTAAGATTGTTAACATATTTTGTAACTACTCAAAATTGGGTTATTGATGTGTTATTGATTGGCAATTTACCTATGTGAAGATATTGGCAAGCCCTTTGAACTTCATTATTGGCATAAAGTGTGAGATTGTCTTTATGATCATCAATACCTTGTATTTTTTAATATTAAATCAGTGAGTTCATTTTTCGGGTTAGCAGGTTACACAGAATGCTGAAACCAAAACCAAATTAAAACCAAACAATCAACACTTCGATCCTTAATTTGACTTCCCAAAAAATATGATTCTATAAGGCAGAACAAACAACAAAAACACGAAAGTAAAAAAACAAAAAATGAAAGAGAAAAACTTCGTGATATAATCAACATGGACTAATGAAGCAGGCATAATTGGAAATAAGACAAACCAGTGTAAAGGCCATACAGATAAACGGACCAGAATGTAAGAACTCAAGCCAACATTTCTCTGTTGAAGAGCAGTTCTGGTAGATCCAACGATGAACGTGTGGTAAAACACGTGGCAGGAATCGCGAAAGGTCTTCTTTATTAGAAAAACACTGCAAAATCTAATTGTTTTCTTTTTAAATAGAAAGAATTGTGCTATGTAGCCAAGGTATTCTTTTGCAGCATCATTCATTCCCAAGGTTCTAAGGCAGAAATCGGAACAAGTTTGATTTTGGCCCTCTCTAATTGATGAAGCATATCTTTTTGTTTTACGTAATCGATTGGAAAACTGAAATAAAGGCAACTCAAAGCTTGTTTTATTGGCTTAGAATGGATACCCAACAAAGACTCATGCGTACTTTTCTTGTTTATCAAAATGCCGTGTTCATAGTGTTAACATTTTTTTGGGACAGCCTGTATGGTGTGTTTTTTCTTGAGGTTTGCTTTAAATGCCTGGAAAAAGAGAGGATGGAGTACATTGTGTGGCACATATTTCTAAAAACACCACGGCGCAAATTCAAAAAAAATCGCATATGGGTCATAAACCCAAAAAAACTCCTAATCCCTTGCTGTCAAAAATAAAGCATAGCACATAGCAAAGAATGTGAGACAAAAGTTTTTTTTTCTTGGCCTTAGATCCCAAGAAGTAATTTTCCTTCTCATTGCACATGTACAGTCAGTGGCGTAGCCAGCTTTTTTTTTCGGGAGGGGGGGCAAAGGGGGGACATATATTTTCAGGGGGGCAAGCATATCTTAAAATTTGTTAGTATAAAATACTAAAATTAAAAAAAAAAAATCACTAATTTTCAGGGGGGCAGATTCCCCACGGGCTGCCCCGCCCCCTCTGGCTACACCACTGCGTACAGTAAATATACATATTGTAACATATAAAATATGAAACATATTTTATAAAACAAAAAATGATTTAGAATAAATAATATCTAATGATGCAAGAGATTTAGATGCCACTAAATGCAGGGCATGTAATTAGTGGCACATATGCTAAATTACACATTAACAACATAGTACACTTAATTTGATAAGGCATAAACATACAATGATACATGGACGAGCCACGGGAAATAAGGGTTCCTGACCAAATTACAATTAGTGAACTGAAAAATAATGCAAGAAAAAAAAACAGTTTATATAATGAATAAGTGTAAGTTACCCAAATCATTGAATTAGTTTTACTCATTGTTAGTTTAACATTAATCAGTTGCAATCAAAAATCAATGAGCTGGTTTTTTATTTAAATTGCTTTACAATAGCTAAAGGAATGGGTTCTGTTTAGACGGTCATCAATGATTCCATAACAGGGCTCCTTAGGATCCTACGACTTTTCAGCAAGTCTGGTGTTTGCCTTATAACGTACAAGTCCTTAGTTGATCGGGTGTCATAGGGATGGCGTCTTTGGTCTTGTCAAGAAAAATGCTCCTGTAGATATTTGGAGGAAGTAGGTCATGATGGTATTATACATAAACTGGGCAAGTTGAACGAGATATAGATGTCATGAATTTTTGAGCTATTCATGGGGGAAAAATGGTCTGTATGGGCTAACCAAATTGAATTAGTACAATGAACCGTATGATCTTTTTTTTTTTTTGCATTAAAAACAGAGAATGAAGATGAGACGATTTTATCTGCCCAGCTATGGCACAGTAAGTTTGATGTACATGAGACAGCGTAGTATAATAAGGTTTATCAGTGAATTAAGGGGCAGAAAGGGTTTAAACGTTTCTGTATGATTACCGTTGTATTTAAAATTGGTTTTTAGTAACATGTGCAGTGTGTGATTTCCAAGCATTTCCCATCATCCAATTAAATAAGTCAACGATGATGTGCCTGTCCAATGGTTTTTTTTAAATTTAACCAAGTTGTAGGTCAAATTTTCATAAATCGCCTACACAATTGAAAGTAGTGTCCGCATTTTTCCATTTTGACACAAGGATTGTCTGAAAAGTTATTGTTTGCTCTATCTACGATGCTCACTTTGAATTACAATGGCTGAACGTAAACATTCTAATTGTTTATGTATCCTTGAAACTTATTTATGTCAAATATTAAACATGTGCCTGTGTCTATATAGTCAACTATACTTTTTAAAAATCTTTTTTCAAGATGAAATTAAATGAGGATATTCTTATTTACCATAGGCACTTTAAAATGTGACCCCATACAAAAGATTTTATTATCCTTGTGACATATACAATGTAAATGAAGTTGCTTAGAATGGTATGGACAAACATGTTTTGATCATGTTTAAAATCCTAAACTGTTTAGGTTTAAACATAAGAAAACATATATAAATTTCTCAACATTTTAGGCTTTAAACCTAGGCTTACTGTTTTTGTCCATACTTTCCTAAACCTTTCAGACGTGTACCTGTTCAGGCATCATAAGGACAACCTGACCTATGGTGACCTGTGACCTCAGTATCTCAAATTGCCTAAGGGTGCCAAGGTGGCATTTGTTGGGTTGTTTTCCACTATACACCTGGTCCATTAATTTAAATCAATAAACTTGCGTTAGTACCTATGTTTCAGTTCTCCCTACTTCTACTTCTTATCTTGGACTTCAGGCCCGTACGCACAAAAGGGAACAGGTCCGCACTTTTTGCTATTTTTTGACAAAAGTTCCAAAATTTAGAAAAATTGGACAAAGAAGGTCCACTTTTTGTGATAATGTTCAAAAAATCCAAAAACGGACCACTTTGGGGGGGGGGGGGTTAAGTAGTCCTCCTTTTATCAAAAAGGTCCCTTTTTTGTAAAAAAGACCTTGCACTTTTCGAATCCCGCACCCCCCCCCCCCCCAAAAAAAATAAATAATAAATAATCCTGCGTACGGCCCTGATCTGACTAAATATTTCTCAGCCATCCACTGCAATCTATTACATATTTTCAGTTATAGGGAGGAAATCTACATTACCTCTCTCGGTAATCGTTTGAATACCTCCACACCCTTTTTATGACAAAGATACTCCGATAAAAAACTTAACATAATAAGGTCCGTTCGTTCTTCGTGCAGTCCACAACACAGTGGAAGGTCCGTCCTTAACTAGCTGATAGTTTCATCATCATCAGGTTTGATCAGAGCCCTGGAATGTCCCTTGGTGACTTGTAAACCTCACAGTCACTATGATGTGGCCAATGTTTGTGGTCCTCCACAATCGCAGTTTGGTTGAAGGTTCTACTTTCTACTCCGATCTTGTGGAGGAAGTCTTGTACACCAACGAGCCAGTTCTGAGTCTGTTTGAGTTAACCCAATGCTTTCCTATCAAGGGTCACAGGCTTTGGCTGCTAGATGGGCTGTCCAATAACTGCTTTAGGTTCAAGTAGAGGATGACCATTGCTCGAACCATCTGTCATTGATCCAAGATGATCGATCGGGATACTGTGGACTGCAGTGTCATGGATTGGTAGCAAAGTGATTCCGTGGAATTCTCTGATCCTCAAGGGTGTTGGTGGTGGGATTCGAACTACCAGGGTCATCACATTTCTTGGCGAGCTTGATCGTCTGAAGTTCCTCTAGATTTCATGAGCTATGCCAGACAGAATTGGGAGGTATTCTACAGGCGTTGCCAAAAGGCAACCCACTATACAAGTCTACCCTTGCATCATTCAGTATGATATCAATCTTGTGTGAATGACTCTGTGACTCCATATACTGGTGCAGCGTATTCAGCAGTGGAGTTATGCCAAGGCAACCTTGATTTAGAAGGTGTCAAGGATGCACCCCATCCAGTTCCTGCGAGTCTTCTTGGAGGTTGACACGAGACTGGGTCTTGGCAGCGTCCGCCTTGGTGTGTTGATTGAAATTAAGGCCTTGCGTCCCTTGTGACGCCAATGTACTCGGTGTTGGTCTTTGACAGTTTTTCTCCATCTAGAGTGATGTTTTAGTTCCTTTTTGCGCATCGATTTGCCAGTTGGAAAACAGAGCTGACGGGTCTTGGGTTTGCTAGTTTCAAGTGCCATCTGTGGAAGAATTGGCTTACAGTGATTATTTTCTTTCTGCAACACTGTTTTCTAAGGACTCCAAGGAGTCAGCAGCTATTCCAAGTGCCGTGTCGTCTGCGTAGGAGTACTGCGAACAATCTCCCTTTGGCATAATTCTGAGACTAGATTGTTGACGAGACGGGGTGCCAGGACAGAACCATGTGGGACATACAACATTCCGAAGTTTTGCGCTTACTACTACTCTGGTCGTGCCCATTTGATGTCTCCAGACGAAAGATCTGTCTTGGATGAGCGCATAATGAACTTGACAAGCTTGACCATCATGAAGATTTGAGTAAGCTTGAGGTAGAGACCTAGGTGCCAGACTGTATCGTACGGAGCAGTTAGGTCAATGAAGACCTTGCTCCAAACGTCTGCTTCTTCTGAGGCTGTCTCGATGTCATTAACTAGTCCTTTGCTATCTGGTCAGTTGTTGATTTACCTCTGTGAAATCCAGCTTGGGTACGGGGTAATTTGCCTCGACCGTACCATTTTATCCTGCCGAGTATCATTCGCTCAAGCAGCTTATAGGATGTGAGTAGTAGGCGAGATGGGTCTGTACTCTTGGGGTCATTATTGCTGGTTTCTTGGGCTTCAGTATTGCAATGACATCTTTGAAGGTCTTTCATCGGAGGGAAATAGTGATGTTCCCATGCCAAGTAGAAAGGAGGAGTTGGAGCCATTGCACGGCTTCGGGTGCCAGATTCTTCAAGAATTCTATGGATGTTGCCATTGCACGGAGATTTCCCATTCTTGAGAACTTTAAGTGTTCGGTGATCTCATCGTGGGTGAATGGTTGGAACATGGGGTGACGGGGAGAGGTTTGTGAAGCTGTTTAAGGCTCTGCATTAACAGCACGAGAGTGGGCTTCGCTGTGGAGTGTGGTCTTGCCAACTTTCCATTGTTGACACGACTGAACGATGAGTTTGCAGAGAACAGGACACTGCTAGCGGGACAGCTACGCCGGTGAGCTTGTTGATGTGTTCCAGGCCTTGCGGCTTGAGGTGATAATTGGATAATCTTCCTCCTCCCATCTGGTGCGTCTCTTTTGGCCCAGCAGATCCAGTAGCTGGTTACCATTTGCGTGTTCTCTCAGTATCGCAGTTGGTCTTACAATACGCTTTGAAAACTCGTCGCATTCCTTGTCCCAACCGGGGAGTGTAGGGATTCCTCTGCTCTTGGAAGGGAACATTTGGCTGATTGGTGGAGCATGGAGCAGAAGTCAGATAGTGCATCGTGATGTAGATGAAAGAGCACGGGTCTGGAGCAGCTTGGATGACAGTTTGCTGGTGAGTTGTTGAAATGGACCAGTGGCTTTCCTGACATTCCATCTCTTTCTGTGAGGCTGGAGATCGTGACCTTGATGTCAATGGTGACCAGGATAGGGCAATGACCTTATCTAGGAAATCTAGGGATGACCGTTCTGGAGCAGCGGATCGGAATGTCGCTGTTGACTTTTGACAGGTCGGGACAGTCCATGTCCCATGACTGCTAGAATAGAAGATAGGTGGATCCCTTACTATCAACAGCAGTTGGAGGTCTTGGGCTTAATCCATTCAATACGCTTTGCCAATCTTGTCAGTATTGGAGTTCCCTGCTGTATTTCGACAGTTGAAATCTCCGCATACGAAGTAGCTCCGCTGACTACTGGAAGGGATTGAAGGTCCTGCCTCAGCTGGTGGTGGCTTATAGATGTGGTGAAGTGGGTTCCCAGTGCTTCAAATTTTATCCACTGGTTCGGCGAATTCATTGAAGATTGCGGGTTGATCTCACTTGTATGCCTGTTGCTTCCCTAGGAAGCGATCCCATGCTTGTTGGGCGGAATGAAGCAAACCTAAGGCCAAAACCTTCGATTTGCAGCTTCTCTTCAGATTCGCAGTTAGTTTCTGAGGAGGATGAAGTCACTCCGTTCTCCCTGGAGAGCTGTAAGTTGATGTCACGCTTAGCATTGGTGAGACCCTCAATGTTCAGCTGCAGGATACAACCTTTGGTGCTTGCCATAAGGAAAGTTTCCTCTGTGAGTAGCTCCAGCCGCCTTGAGTTGAGGTGGGTCTTCAAGATTTTCACTGTGGTGTTTTATAACACGATGTTTGGACTAAGTTTGTTTGAATCAGTTAGCCACACAGGTGATGTGACTTTAACAGGGGGCCGGCCGGCGAGAAGGCTTCAACAATGAACCCACGGCTAGCTTGCAACAACAAGCATGGTACCTGGCAGAGCAAATGGTCTCAGTGTAGCCAAAAGGATGAGACGGTGTTTAGAGGGTGTATGCAAAATTGTCAGCGCGGTCTTATTTTTATTTTATTTGTCTTAAATTTAGCCCCCTGGGGTAAATCAGTCATTGTTCATCACTGCTTTTCCAATGACGCCGCAGGTATCCAGGATCTTTAACTGCGATAACATTGTTGACAAAAACATCCCGCTACTGTTGTAGGGCTATTATAGTTCCATTTCTCTACCTCCGTGCAGTGATGTCGTAACCTTGACACAGCTTTACGCACGCGCAATGATATGCCGTCTTTGTGCGCGCGTGTAAAAACGCCGTCGCTTTAAATGTTTACACACCACCATTAGAGTGAACCGCCCTATATCATTCCGATGTTTATCACGACTGTAGTAGCCTCGTTTGTGTATAATTGTGATATATTCCCTTAGTAATTCTGTGGTTTGTGACCAACTTTATTTTAACAGTAGGAGTGAATGTGTCCTGACAATTTTGAACAGAAAACATCGAAATTTGAATGAAATCTAATTGTGATCGCATATAACACACAAGGCGCAGCTGAGGCTAAGAGTCGGAAGTGAACCCGCGAAAATACGGCATCTTTCCAAAGCAGTAAATATCTAAAAATCTAAACGTAATTGATATCCTCAAATTTTGATATGTTGTAGAAACAATCTCTCCTGTTTGTAATTATATAATCCGTATTTTCCAAAACGGAAAGGTAACTCGAGTTATAGCCATTATTTGACCAGTCATTTTTACACACAAAGGTCTATGGCGCGTGCAATGGTGGTGTACCTGAAGCCAGCGTGCGCGGTTTTCTGGTGCTACCATCAAATCTTGCACTGACGTTACTGCACGGAGGTAGGGAACCGGAGTATATACGTTAGTGCCAACTAAGAATCCTCCATTAAAATGACTGGAAGTCATAATTCTAAAATTCAAATTCCTATGATCGGATATTTTTTAGGACCCGACACCATTGTCAATGTTGTAACTTTCAAAATAGCTCAGATTTGGAGAATATAGGTACTGTTTTGTCAGTTCAAACCAATGAGGATGATGTGACAAATTGCCCTTAATGTTACTAAGTATTGATCATTTGTTCCGTGGAACTTAAAAATTGGTAAGAACACCACGAATGAGCCTCTCCTGCTACTACTGAGATATTACAGTTGAAAAGGTTTAAGGTGCAATGCGCATTTTGAATTTATGCAAATTAGGCAAGAAGAAATGGCCAATGATATAAATAATGTTTAATGTGTTCCTTGACTCCAACACATGGTTAAGGTTTCTACCAATCTGAGACTCCCAAGATAATAGCAAATTATTTTAAATGCGCCCATTTGATTTATGCAAATCAGGCGCTGCTCCCTACTCCGAATTTGGTAACATTATTATGTGTTTTGTTACTATTCCGAGTTAAATTACGCAAAAGGCTGTTTTTATATTCATTATATTTTGGGTTAAATCAATTTTGATTTCAACGTGTAAATAACATAGACAGTCCGCGTAAAATACGTCTTTATGTGACGCGTTTGCGCAATACGTGCACTATGTGAAAACGACAAAAAGGGCAATTTTTACCGTGAAGTGAAAAAATACGTCGCACACATACGTCACTATGTGAACGCGAATACATCAACATGCACATACTAGTACGGCCTGCGCAAATAGAATTTTATATTTTATGATGGGAGGGCCCCTAAATATGCATGATTCTAGCAGAATCTACTACGAAGCGAAACTCATTCATGCACGCGAGGACAATTAAGATACAACCGAGAAAGTTAATTTGTAAATATTCAGACGTTTTTAATGACACGTATATAACAACAACTTGTAAAATATTTTCTTCATATTGTTAAAATAATTAAAGGGAGGCCGAATTCTCCAACAATGTTTCCGCAGAATAGAATTTCGTCAAATACGTCGTTATGTTATGCTAACAATTTACCGTTTGCAAAGACTTCTAAATTAGTTAATTTATTTCTACGAATTAATTCACTTTGAGGTTTTTAAATTTGGCGAATTTGTAGAGTAGTACAAAAACAAACTTATATGCCAAAGTTCTCAAAAAGTAAAAAATGTCGAAATGCCGTCACGTGACGCGGCCGACGCGGCTTTTAAACGGGATGCGTTAAACATGGTTTAGATTCGGCCCTTTGATTTTCAACAATTGAAAAATATTTTCACGTTTTTTTTTATATCCTGTCATTAAACGTCTGGATATTTCTGTAAGCCCTGTTAAAAGTAACAACAAAATAATTTCATATTTTACTATAACTGAGTCAAGAATATTAGTACATCTTAAATATTCATATTCAGTTATCTACTGAAGATTTCTTGGGATCTCAATCATCTGTATTCAAATAACAAAAGAAGTAAAACACATAGCTGCCAAAACACCACGTGTTCTGTTTTCCATTTCTTTAAAATAAAATACTTCCTTTTTGGCTCTTCATGCGCCTGGCCTTTGGGGACTGAAATGAGTGGGTCCGGATTAAAAGTAATCGGGTAGGGGGACGCGAGGGTTCTTTACTGGGGGCTAACAATATGTCAACCCTCATGGCCTGCAGGTGAGGAATAGCTGCCATATGCTCTAATTTCCTTGTGTGGCTCATTTGATTGATCCCTCATTTTAAATCGACCTATAGTAACAGACTATCTTGGGACAAAACAACACCACATTTAATATTTGCTACATCTTCGAATTGATTTAGGTTATGTTAGATATTGTTGTTTTATAACTTTCTAACGGCCAACAGCAAAGAAAATGACGTTCAGGTCTTCTTTCTTCCTGTTAAAAACGTTTCGCGAGAGAGACTATATCAAAACGAGATATGTTCGCAAAATATAATATTAAATTTGTGTGTGTTTGTGTGTATTGTGTGTGTGCGTGTGGGTGTTGTGTGTGGGTGTGTGTGTGTGTGTAGGTGTGTGGGGGTTTGTGTGTTGTATGTGTATGTGTGTGGTGTGGTATTGTTGTGGTCGTAAATTATCTATTAACCGATTAATTTGCCCATTGAAGTTCCTTTATAAAAATGACTCCTTTGGTGGCCATTTCAGCTCATTAAGTAAAAAAAATGATTTCATTTACGTCCTAAATGAAACCTTACAAACTATTATTACCGTGCCAGGGACATTTATGCATTGTATGCTAATCTAAACGTATGTTGATTTGGAGCAAAGGTATACCTATTGGTTTTGGAGATGTTTGTGGACAAATAGGTATCATACGAAAGCTAAGAATCAAAGAAATCGATCATTCTATTTTATATTTATACGGAATTCCGCACGACAAGATCGAGGACTGAAACTAGATAAAAATCTTGTCAATGGATATCAGCCATTTGCTTTTGATAGGAATTACATGTTTACATACTGACAGGGACCTAGTAAAGTGCGTGTTACTAATGAATTTGGCATGTTAAGAAGCCTAGGACATACTTTAACATATGCTTGTTTATCTTGTGATGTTTAATGTCACGCAAAATTATGAGCTGAGGAATCACTATTGTGTCCAATCCTATACCCGAAATGTGCTTCTTGCGTGGCTTCTCACACTTGTATGGAGATGTCCTGCAATAGTTTGTACTGATTTGTATCATAATGGAATTAAATGGCGGTTTTCCATGAAAACATGGGGCAAGCTTTGTCGGATGCAATACTATCCTAGTGTCTACGAAGTGCCGTCGAAATAGAAAGGCTAGCAACAACGAATTCATCGGCCAAGCTAGACCCATTTCCCCGACAACCAGATCCAAGTCAGACGAACAAGAATACCCAGTTGCCCTGCTCTTCATAAGCTGTATGATTTGAAAACGGAGAGTAGGGGGGTTTATAATTAACCTTTTTGCCGGCTGCATTTTGAACAGAGCATGTCATACTTCGTTCGCCCGACACAAGTTCCTTTGGTAGTACGTTTAGGGGAGTAATGTTTTTAGCGGCAAAGGTAATTAATATTATTGAAACTAGACTTGATCTAGTTTCCAGTTGGCCTAATTGGTAAAGGTATACCGCACGAAAACCACTGCTGCTTTTTCAGAGCCACCTAAACTCCACATAAGATTCGTGTGAAGTTGTCACTCACAGTGTAGTGAGTGTCTTTCTTAAACGGTAAATTTAACCGGGTCCCGGGTCGTTAACACGTGACAGGGCAATACAATTTGCCCCGCGGTTAGCAAGTCAGCTAATCGAGCTAGGTGGCGTTACTAAATTTGGGACTCAACTGTTACTAGGTTAGTCAATTTATCTAACCAGGTTTCAGTTACAATTTGGGCTTACATCTCCGGGAGGCAGTAGCCACATACCGAAGTATAAACACATTTATGTGTCTATGCTTATGAAAGACGAGCATGGGTAAGGGGGCAATCCACACCCTAGCAGTGCAACTGATGTAAGCCTGACCCGCTATGGAGTCCAGAAACGCGTCTTGCTAGTGCTTGACTCTTTTAGTCAACATACTAAGACAGTGTGTTTTACAAGTTAGCTAGTTTCGATTTTGGTATTTTGTTTTTTCCACGTGCTTTTAGGCCTATATTAATTTTATGTAATTTGTCTTGTTCTAAAATGTGTTCTGTTGGTAACTCGATACGGGTTTAATTGGCATACTAGATGTTATGCTGTATATTATGAATTGACGAATGTTACTACTCTAAATATTCAACTATTTTCCAGAGCCCACGAACTTCAAACAGGTCGATGGGGAATAGTACTGAATTTTTGATCCAAGATAGGATCTAATTCAAAGTTTGTGTGACAAGTAGCATGTCAACACTAGCTTTCCGTATTTTATCAATAAATGAAACCAAAGGAATGGTTTTTGTATTTTACATCATTTAGATTTAATTGAACCTCTATATGATGAGTACGGTATGGCATGTTTGTAATTTCCAATATATGATTAGACCCAAGATAGGATCTAAATATATAATGAAGAAGGGCGTAGTTTCGTCTAATGGACAAAATTCAGACTTGATGCAGGTTTCGTTCAGTACCCGTCGCCCCCTCTAAAATTTGTTTATATTACCCCCGGTTTGTAGCGGTATCTCATCGTGGTACCATCCATTCCGTGCGGGTCTGACGGGGGGAAAGGATAGTATTAACACATTGATCTAACAGTTCGGGATAGTTTATACCTCGTGGAAAGTCTGAATGATGTCCAATGAGGTGCTAAAATTTATATACCACTTGTATTTTAATATTTCCAAACCACTTGCTTCCACTGCATGCAAGAACTGAGTATGGAAATGGGATTTTATTCATTTGTTATACGTTCATTTTTGTAAATTGTATTTGGACTATTCATCCTATGCTACCAGAAAATCAAAAATCAACATGCATACGGCATAGTAGCAATGTACACGAACGCTACTGCGGACGTGTGTGAAATCAACAAGCGACCTAATTTGCATAAAAATTCGGGATTGGTTGATGTTGAATACAAACAACCAAGCCCACACGAGACGCTCGTAAGTGCTCGTAGTCGTTGATCATCGTTTTGAAGTCTCACGTTCAATGATTCCACATCAAGTTAAAGTGTCTACGAAGTGCCGTAGAAATAGAAATGCGAGCAACAACTAATTCAGTGGCCAAGCTAAGGCCCATGTATCCCGACACCAGAGCCAAGCATACGAACAAGAATGACCCAGTTTTTGCCCTGCCTTCGATAAGCGTACGATTTGAAAACGAGAGTAGGGGGTTTTATACAATAACTTCTTTTGCCGGCGCATTTGGAAACTGAGCATAGCATTACTTCGGTCGCCGACACAGTTTCCTGTTGGATTACTTTAGGGGAGTAATGTTTTTAGCGGCAAAGGTAATTTTATATTATGAAATACCTTGATCTAGTTTCCAGTTGGCCTCCTTGTAAAGTTATACCGCACGAAAACCAATCGGCTCTTTTCAGAGCCACCAAACACTCCACAGTAAGATTCTGTGAAGTTGTCAACATTACAGTGTTGAGTGTTCATTCTTACGGTTAATTCTAACCGGGTCACTGGTCGTTAACACGTGACAGGGCAATACGATTTGCCCCGGTAGCAAGTTTAGCTAATCGAGCTAGGTGTAAGTACGAAATTTGGGACTTGCCTGTCTACGGTTAGCAAGTTAGCTTAACCCAGGTGCAGGTACGAATTTGGGCTTACATCTCCAGGAGGCAGTAGCCATACCGAAGTAATAAACACTTATGTGTCTTGCTATGAAAGACGAGCATGGGTAAGAGAGCAATCCACACCCAGCAGGCACTGATGAAGTACCCGCTATGGAGTCCAGAATCGCTCTTGCCTAGCTGCTTGCTCTTTATCAAACATACTCATAGACGTGTGTTTTAAAAAGTTAGCCTTTTCGATTGTGGGTATTTTTGTTTTGCAACAAAGTTAACAAAAATTATATTAATTTTATTGTAATTTGTCTTGTCCAAAAGTGTTCTGGTTGGTAAACCCTTCGATACGGGTTTAATTGGCAAAAATACTAAGTTGTTATGCTGTTATTATGAGTGACAAATGTTACCACGTAATATTCAACTATTTCAGAGCCACCCGAACTCAACCAAGGTTCGAGGGGATATTACTGAATTTTTGATCCAAGATAGGATCTAATTCAAGTTGTGTGACAATTAGCATGTCAACACACTTTCCGTATTTAACAATAAATGAAACCAAGCTGCAATGGTTGTATTTTACATCATTTAGATTATAAATTGTAACTCTCTAGTATGATAGTACGGTATGCATGTTTTGTAATTTCGCAATATGTTTTTAGACCCAAGATAGGGTCTATCATGTGAATGAGAAGCTAGTTTACGTCTAAATGGACAAAATTCAGACTGGATGTAAGGTTACGTTCAGTACCCGTCGTCTCCGGCTCAAAAAAGGTAAAAAACTGATTTCATTTAGTCCTAAATGAATTTGTCTCTATAATGTGAATTAAAAGGCGGTTTTCGCATAAAACAATGTGCAGCTTTTCGGGATGGAAAATACCTAATCCTAGTTAAACGAACATCCTTGAAGGTGATAAATGGGAAAATTAATCACCGATTGGGTGCAACAAACGGAAAATATGATGCGGCAGCTGAGGACTATAAGTAGTTTCCAGTTGATAGTGGAAAGCCTCTACTTTTTTGTAGGTGAGGTATAATTGAGGGGATAGTATAAAAAACGTTAGCCGTGTATTTGTGGTAGAAGGTGGGCGCTATAGCCAGATAGCCAACCCTGAGCGGTTGGCCATTCACAGTCCCAATCAACAGTCAAAGCTAAACCTGAAGGTTCAAGAAAGTAAACGTACAATCCCAGGAATAGTTCAGTGAAAGGCAGGTGAAAGCTGATTTTATGACTAGTGAAGATAAAAGTTCTGCATTTAACATACAGGTGTGTTTTGGTGGTAGGCAATTTTTAAAACCAATTCTGTAGTAGACACACTATGCATCACATATTATAAAATACAAAGTGTTGACTGGACGGATATCGTAACTTGTATTTGTAGTTGGCACGTTTCTTCAATCCGATCTCTTTTGTATTGCGAGGAAGAAATCGAAGATTTTTCTGGGTATTTCTGTCCCTATTTTGAGTAACGGACTTAGTCCAAACTCCGCCCATAACTCTACCATCAATTGAATCTCTATAATATCACAGGTTTAAAGAACAACGCGAGACAATGTTGAGTAAATTGCTCAAGGGAGAATCCACATCTATTCTTGCTTGTGACACTTTGTGTAAATAGATCGGTCCAGGTCTTTACGGTAGCACCAGTGGGTGGAAGTCAATTTGATCTAAAAACGATCTCCACAAAATATTTAGAATGTACAATGTTTTCATACTAAGAAATATTGTACAAATGTAACCATCGGAGAATTGGTAACAACTCGAACGTAACTAATACGGTATTACAATTCTAATCTTCCCGATTGACAAGATTTGCAATTTTGTGAAGTAATTGTTTCTCACTATTTGATCAATATGACAATTCTATACTTTTACCCCTTTTATCTCATAGTTATGTAAAGTTGGTCAATTATCTTTTACTAGTGTTATAATATTTTTTCACCACATTTAAAGGAATCTTTATTATTCTATGGAACTTTACACCAATCTCTAAGTGTTGTTTTGTTATGAGTACGCGATGGTTAAATGCACTATCATTGATTCGCTAAAGGAGAAATAACAAAAATTCATCAAAATCCGATTTTTCGCAATGATTTTGTAACAAGTAAAGGTACCTAACTACCCTACAAGTGCAAAGACTGAAGCAACCTAATAAGGACCCCACCGGACATTTTTGTCATTACTGTCTTGCCTACGGACACTTACTACAACACGTAATGAATGGAGATTCAATCTTTGAACACTACGGTTTCTTTCTCTTCTGTCAATTTTCAGTTAGGGAAAAAGATACCTATTGATTATTCCACATCCTTTATTCTTTCACTTTTAAGCTATTCCGGGAAATTTCAATATTTTGACTCTTTGAATCCCTGACCGTGTCTTTAAGGAGTTACCCTTGTGTGTATGTTTTCCTGAAAAAAAAACATGTTGTAATCCACCATTTGTGCAGTAATGCGCGTTTACGCTCACATATTAGTTGGCAATTTGCATAGCAAAGGGAACTTACTGCATATCCAGGCATGAGCGTTTTATGGATTTATGTGCCATATCTTCGTAGAAGACTGTGCCTAGGCCCAAATCACAGGGGGGGCGCAAAGAATCCATAACGCTCATGCATGGATAGAAGTCACTTTCCCTATGCTATGCATGAACTAATCTTTCAAGGTTTTTTTTTTCATTAGCTTCCCTCTTTGGCCTTTGATTTTTCTTCTGTTCTTTTTTCTCCCGCCTTCTCATTATTAGGCCTTTTTACAAATGTCCACGCCGCCTATCCAACTAAAATATAATTTATTTTTATACATAGTGATGGCTGCGAACCGGAGACTAGAGATTTCGCCTTGGTTTGCTCGTACCATTCTTTTCGACCGCGAGAGAAGCAATAATTGGCTATACGCCGTATTATACAGGTCAGTGGACACAGGAACGAAAAACTTGCCGGGCACTTGTCAGCCTCGATTCGATTGACATGTGTGGTGGATTTTTCTGCATTGAAAAACTTCTACAGATGGTGGAAATGCATCAGTAAGTTTATTGGCAAAAGAGACAGCAAGGAGAGTGGTTAAAAACTAGCAAGACCTGCAAGTGGTTTGTTTTCATGTTCGGCGGTTTACCTAGCCTAGCTTGGAAGCTGGTATATTCAATGTAAAAAAATACTGTAAATTTTACAGTAAATACTGGCACAATTCTGCCAACAATTACCGTACATTTCAGTATAACTGTAAAAATTATGTATCAAAACGCTTAAAAACATATTATTTTGTGAGTTATTACGAGATTGTGAATGTGTTGGAAATACAAAAGCACTGACGAACACCCTAACTTAGTAGGCCGATCACCATTTACATTGTCAGATACTGTAAAATTCCAGTTTTTTGTAAATGTTATTACATCAACTGTAAAATATACAGTAATTTGAATGAAAACCTAAAAGCTATATTTTTACGGGTTTTGTTGGCAGAATTGTGCCAGTAGTTTCTGTAAAATTTACAGTATTTTCCTGTATATGTTAGTATACTTAATGGTATACATTGAAAAATTCATAGTAGTGTATAATGATGTTTGTTACTCATTAAATTTCGAATAATCTTCACTTTTAGATTTTGTCATTAGGCCTGGAAAATGGCATCAAATTACAGTATTTTCCTGTATTTCCACATTACAGCCAATACTGTCTTTTTAAAGCTTTTTACAGTATTTGAAAAGCATTTGAAAAAAATATTTTTGTTACAGTTTATGCAGCCTGGCTTCCTCCCACCAGCGTACCCGATATACATTTGATAGCATAGATTAGTTTTCCTTATCCAGTGTTATCAGAGCCCCCCCCGCCACAACCCCGAGTCCTAGGCCCGGAGGACCTCGGGAGGGTTCCCCTTCATCCGATCGCACTCGGAGGTCTTATGCAATTACACCCGCTGCGCTTTGCGCTTCGCTTCGCAATATAACTAAACCTAGTCTGCAGAGAGGACGGCACGCGCCGCAAGTAGTTGGTGTGACCAATGAAAATTCAATAATCATAACTGGTAAATTAATTCAAATAATCATTACATACCAAAAACATGCACGTTCTAGCTGGCAGGGGGGCGCCGGGCGGAAGCGCCAGTATTGACCCCGTTTCGGCTAGGTCGGGTAAGTACGTAATCCTTTTCTAAAATTGAAACCAGTGTTTAAAATTCTCAAGACTGTTAAATATGAAAGGCATTGTTTTTTTTTTTTTGGAAAAATGGATGCGACCGTATCGATTGTCGTGTTCATTTTCAGAGTCAGAACCAATGCGATACATATCACAAACAAGACATATCTGGGCGCAGATCCGAAGCCAAAACGCACTGACCGAAAGTTGAGTACATATAGGATTTTTTTGGATAAAATGAAATGATAACTGGTTTGAAGTCCCTCCACAGTTTTTTAACAAGGTTTTACACTTAACGTTTGAAACAATATGCTGATTTACATAAATTTGAATATTTTTTAAACACTTAGTCTTTATACAAAATCTGCTCTATTTACAGACGGAAGTGTTTTTCAAACATGCGACTTCTTGTGCACTTTTAGTCAATATTCAACGAAAATCAAAAAACATATCTCTCGTTTGTAAATCCATCGCTCTTGGTATAAATTTGCATAATTTTATCCTGATTTATCGATTTTGTAGAAAACACCTCGTTTTTTTCAATCATAAAACTAATTAAATGGTTTATTGGCCTAAAACCCTAATTTTCATAAATGTAACTCCTAATTGCCTTACCGTTTCAAGTTTATCCCTGTGATCAATATTTGTCAGAAATTTACCAAATCAAACGCCAGCCCAAATCACTGATTCACGCTCTTCATATACGACCATGGTAATTGATGAGAAGTTAACGGGATTAATCCACCATTGGAATAATCAGCGCTGGTCCCCGTCCCCGTCTCTTGTGAGTTTCGTATCAATGGCAGAGCCCACGTAATGCCTAATACTGTGATTTTACTTGTGCATCAGGTTGAATGGAATCATATTTTTTTAGTTTAGGCAATGTCATATCATTAAATAAAGTTATTAACCAAGAAGCTTAATTTGAGACTATATCTTTAATAAATGCAATTACGTTTTTTTAAATACAGTTATTTTTCAGACGCCTATCACGAATCCCTATAAGCCAGTAGTTTTTAATCTATATCGTGTTTGTGGCAGTCATTCAAAAATAGCTTTTTTCCGCTTGCATTTATGAAGTTTTTAACATGTTATAAATTTATTTGCATTTACTATTTCCTAGTAAAAATGCCGTTTGAAAAGAGAACTTGGTATATACTTCCACTTGGTAGACATTTGGGTCAGCGTAGTATTCAAAATTTTTGTAAAAAAGAGATGAACAATTATTGTTAAATTTACGTCATTTTTCACCGGCATTATGTTTGTATTTAAGACTGGATCTCTTCAAATCCCGTAAAAAGAGGATTTCATTCAAATCTTCGTATATTTGCAACAAACTGTAATCTGATCTAATACTTTACAAACAAACCGTATATTTTGAAGTAGTCCCACCGTAATTTGTGGATAGCCTTAATAATTTTCACGGGTTCGTCAGTGCAAATTCGTTTTTTGTCATTCGTAAACTATTCCTGTTTTATTTATTGTTCTTATTATTATTTTAATTGTTATTATATTATATTGTTATTATTATTATTATTGTTTTATTGTTATTATTATTAGGATAATTATGTATAAAGATTTGAAGACAGATATTAATGATAATGAGGTTCACTTATTTAGAAATTTGGTGTTTGCTTTCTTCACTTCGAAGCTCCAGCAACGTACTCCTATACCATATAAACTGGAAAGCTTTTCGGAAGTTTGTGTGATATAAATTACCTTATAAGTTCCTAACACTATTACTTCATTATGCATTGGAAATGCTAAATTATTTTACGTTTATCATCTTTTAAAGGGCCTTTAAAATACATATTATACAACAATTGTCAACTATATGCACGGTCTAAACTATAGGGGAAAAATTTACAAAATGGTCATTTTACACTGTTTTTTCCCACACAGTGGTCAAACCTTTAATCCCTGAAAAAACGATTTTTCAAGATGACGCAAAGTTAGGAGTTGATGGACGAGTCCCCATCATGGAGATGAAGAAAGTGAATTAAGTGTGGGGAACTCAGACGGGATTTGGGTGCAGACACTCGTAATGGAAATGGGATTCAGGGTAAAGGACTTCATGGTGGAGATGGGATTTAGATTAAGGACCTTTAATGAAGATGGAAGTTTTGTATAACCTCCCATCTCCATTACGAATATGAGGCTCTTACAACTAAATCCTAAAATTCGCATCTAAATAGAAAAAACTTAAAAAAAAAAAAAAAAAACACTTTAAAATCAGAAAAGCCATGCAGCGGGGAATTCAACAAAATAATTTGTTTCATTTTTGACACAATTAATTAAAATTTGATCCTTTTACACCAATATTATAGTTTAAAAATGACACTATACTACATTCAGATTTTGTCCTCCATTTTAAATGCTAAGAATGTTAGAGCACAAAGAGTACTACTTTCCATAAAGGTGTATCGAAAGATTTCAAATATCATGCTAAAAATGAAAGCACTGATTTTCTGTTGCAAAATATTAATTTCCATCAATAGTATTTCCATATAAAAATGATTAAGCGTATTCCTTATACAAACTTGTGAATTTTGTAATTTTCGTATTGGAACAAATACAAATTCGGCATATGTTTTATATTGACAGAACGCAAATCACAAGTACCTTTACCCTTAAGACATTTCTGGGGCCACATAAAGTAAGAAATCTATTGGTGGTCTTATCTCACTGAAAATCACCAAATGGATGCCTTGAAATTTCGCGTTTGCAACTTTTGTTTATTTTTTTTTCTTTTTTTTTATCGTTCTGGTTGCTTTGCTCCTCGCCTCCTCTTCCTTTTGCGCTGCCTTCGCTCTCGTCTCCTCCTCCCTCTTTCCGGTCGCCGCACGTCCTCCCCTCCTTTCCCCCCCTTTCCTCCTCCTTCCTCCTCTTCCTTGTCCTCCTCCTCCTCTACTCCCCCTCCCTCTCCTTTCCCTTGTTTCGTCTTGTTTTCGTTCTCCTCCTTCTCCTTCTTCCTCCTTCTCATCCTCTTTTCTCCCTCCGCTTTTTCGTTGACTTGATATCTTAATTCCATCTCCATTATATGAGTCTAAAAGCCAAACTCCCTTATTGGGTCTCATTATCGAAAACAACACCGCTTTTTACTGAAATGGGGGCACTTAATACTTTATCCAATTGATTATTCTGAGATTCTTCGTGCCTAAGTCCCATCCTCACTTCTGATGACATGTAATATATGTATGTATTTTATTGATCCTTTAGAAAATGGAACAATCCAAAAGGCGTGTGTATTCACTGTAAAACATTGTTTAGAAACATGAGCGAAGTAGGGTGTGGGTACTAAACATGCAAATCTTTAAATCCTTGGCGACAATGACTAAACAACCCACCGGCAAATACGTGGTTAATGATGTTTTCGGATATGGTTTGATATCTAGGTTTGGGGTCGGTGTCTAAATCCCAGCTCTCTTCTCACAGCAAATATATTATTTTTATTGGGGCCCCTATAAAAAATGGAACAATCCAGTCACTTTAGTTGTTACGGTCAAGGTTTTCATAGTAAAAACATTAGTTACAAACATGGAGCAAGAAGTTTTGAGGTATAAACCCGCCAAATATCTAAACACTTGCGTCGAATGCCTAAATACCTCCCGCAAATGACTGAATATGTTTCGATCCAAACACTAGGATTTAGATCTTTCAAAATGTTTAAACATAGTGCCAATGGTTTTAATTTTACGGTTTACAGTGAATGGTTGGCCGTACCCCTGGAGAACGTCATAAATGTCCCACGTGAAATGTGGTTTTTTATATAGATGTTATAATAAATATATTGTTTTATGAAAAACTTGCTATTATTCAAGTAAACTACGGTATGTAACGTGGCTTATCCCGTATGGATTTCACAAAACTTCCAATCATTCGTGAGGATATAAAAATCTCGAATTATTAACGATTTTTGAATTTCTACTTGAACTCATTAGCAAACGTCAATTCTGCGCTCTTTACACCAACACAGACGAAGTGCTGTACTTGATTGAAAGAAAAGTCTAGTATATATAATTATGAGTAAACTCAATACATGTAGAGCATTCATTGCTATATACATGTGCTATAATCATTTTAAACTTGTGTTAGTAATTTGACACTCTCTTGTTTTCCTTTTCTATGTTCAAGCCTAACCCACATATCTTAAATACTATTTTAAATTACTAAACGCTAATCCATCAATGATCTTCTATGTTTAGTGACTAAAATTAGAGTAATAATGTGAAGAATCTGTTACTTTTCCTCACATACAATAATAAAATAAACTTATAATTTTCATATTATTCCCATCTTTACTTTCCTATTTTGCTAAAATCACTCTAATACGGTATTTATACAATTCAAATTATTCAGAAGCATGTTTGCTGAATTCCATTTCCGTAATAAAAGGTACCGAAATTTTTTTCTTTAGTAATTATCTTTTTGTCTAATGTAATAATTATTTTTTTAAAAGGACAAAACTAGAACACTGAAGTCCTTTCCTTTTCTTGACCGACACCTCAACCTCTCCCTGTCCGAATCAGAAAGCAAGCCTGAATATGAAAGTTTTGTCTATCAACTGTTTTCAGGCGTTTTTCAAACGAAATCGACCTTTTTCGTCTACCCCGCCACGAAAGGATTTTTCGTTATATGGACTTCGTTGATCATTTGCTTTGTGTATATAGAATTAGGCTCTTAACATTAATAAGAGGCCCCCCATGGACCAGTATGAATGGTTACAGATTAATTTATCAGTCTGATGTGTATATTCAGTTGTTAAACCTAAGCCATTGGAATAAAACCACTCCGGAGTGGTTTTATTACAAAATGCATGATTTACAAAATCCACTAAGTCGTCACTTAACTTGTTATTTTTTTTCTTTCAGTGAAAAACAACCCATATACAAGCACACATTTATCAAAAGTTATAGTGCCCTATATGCAAAATGTGCCAGTCTTCCTTGAAGGCATCTGCAATAGCGGCATTGTTTATTAAGAGACATGAAGGCATTTCCAGAAAGAAGCGCCCAATTTTTTTCGAACCCATTTTTTTTTTTTTTTTTTAATTTTTTAGTTTTTTTTTAGTGTTTTCAAAGCATGGTTTTCTAAGGACGATTACGATAGAGAAAGTTCAAAACAAGGTTTTGCAGTTTCCCTTTTGTACGTGTTTGTCCAATAAACTTTCAAAAGTTCTCGGTATGTTATCTACGACCGATCAGTGTCATTTGAGAGAAATATCGTATCCTCAAAAAATCTCCTCCTGTCACTTTAATAGCTTATATTTACCAGTATGTGATGCCCTAACTTCTTCTGTATTAATACCTTTATTCACACTCGAACTAGTACTTTTGCTCCCGAATGATGGCTTGGATGCAAAACTAGTGCAATCTGTGAACGTAATCATATGGAAATGCTGAGTCTTTGTAGCACTTATAGCGATATCATCGCATTCTTCCACAAGTCACAATCAATCCTAGTATACCATGTATGAATTATTCATATTTATTATTTATATAACGACATCCGCTTCTTTATATGGATGATATAAATAAAACCCAAGTGAATTAATGTTGCCATGTTTTCTATTCAGTCGCCACATTCAAATCCTAGACGAGCTTTTGTCAGGCCTGAGGGCCGGCCGGGCCGCCCGCTGCTGCGTTTTTCTACGTCAAAATAGGCTTCATTCTATTGACAGGCGGTGTGACGGGGATTGGTGTGATGACCAATTTGGTTAAATGTTGCGGCTCTCACATGGCTATTGAAGAACCAGGCGTATTGTCACATTTGTATATTGATGCGAATTTTCAACGGCTTTCACCAAATTCAATCCAGTATATTTGAACGCAACTTCAATTTCTTTGTGGCAATCATCCTGTTACGGCTGTGACAGGGTGTAATTATTTCATAGAATATATTGCAGTGCAGATTTCCACATGATTAGGATTTGTTACAATGAAATCATAAACAAAAGTTGGTCGAGTTTGATTAAAAATCAAAATTTTGCATATTTAATTCAAAATACCACTGAAACAACATTTAATCACATTAAGTATGTGGTTTGATACATCAATCACTTGCCCTTCAAATCCCAAAAATAACAACTATATCATTATTTATAATGCTGTTTACTCGGAAAAAGAAACATGGAGTGCAAACAAAAATTAAGCAAATTTGATGTGTAATTAAGTCATAACTCCAAACCACTGATGCAAAAACCTTGTAAAAAACTTTCCAGACACCTTTAGTATTTTAACAATAATTTAAGCCACAAAAATCCTATAGTACGTCCACATTTGGGGTTTTTGCTAACGGAGCGACTTTCGTCCTGAGATCTGCGCCCCTAAAAACGAACCCTCTGATGCCAAACTTCCATAGAACCCTTCCGTTTTTCCGGAGATATTTGAGTTTAGTTCATTTAGGGTAGTCCGTAGTGCCGAACACCATTCGATTGAAGCCAATTAGTCCTGGTAAAACACTCTGTTTGGTAAGAATTTACATATCAATCAGAAGTGTAGGCAAAACTCTAACTATACACTGTTTTTTCTTAACTCAAACCTGTTTAAAAAAGAATTGTTATGATCAAAACAAAAAAATGCGTCGTTGCGGGAATTACCCGACACTCACGGCCTAATGCTAACGTGTTTTTTCAATGGCAGCCTATCTTTGGGGACAACATAGCAATTTTTGTTCTTGCAACATAAAGTTATTAAATATTATATTGAAAGCTCGATGAGAGTTTCAATCTATGTAGATAGATGGACACACCTATTGGGTTTGCCATGGAAAATGGGTCGTCCGGGATTACCCCAAACCAGGTAAAGTTTGTAATCTCGGTTACTTTCATTGACGTTCGCCATGACGTGTCCCATGTTGTAACATGATTTTAATCGTGAAGGACCCTAGTCCTGTTACTATTAAACCCCTTTCTCTCTCTTCTTGTAGGAGGTATGTCATCCAGAATATATTTTCCGAATATTCATTTCGCTGAAAAGTGTTTGTAATCTCGCGAAGAATGTACGAGATTCCATTGGTCAGTTTATATTTGAATTATGTCCAAAGGGGTGCAGCAGACACCCTAGGGTGGTAACACGGTCTTCCTCCTTTCGCAATATAGCGAACTCGCTGCGTTCCCTACACACATTCGCTATGCCGGAATGATAACGTTTTAGTCTCTCGCGCAGTACCCATTTAGATATCTTTCGCAGTCCTTGACCAGACTACACCGTGGGAAATACTTACCGACCGCCGTAACCCCGGTTTTTCCTTATCACGCGCTGGCGCAAGATTTTTCCAAATGCACGCGGCATTTCCGAAAATTTTTCCGTATATGGTCGTTTTTCCCTATTGTTTTGATCCAAATTTACTCGGCTGCTGTGTTTGGTTGGACCAAAAAGTGGTAGCCATTTGTAGCCATAATTGTACTAATCACAGCTGCTTCGCCGTACGTTTGGCAGACACTTGTGAAATGTTTGGCAAACATGTGTAGTCCATATAACCCTTAAGCTTTTTGACCTCGTCACAGTGACCTACCCTATGTGACACACCCCAATCGGGAACTAAAGTTCCGATTACCCCCGATATGATAGCTTAAACAGGAATGTAGCGATGCAAATTTGGGTTTGAGCGGTATGTAACCAAAAGTTCAATAGTCATCGGTAAACATAGCAGTTCTTGCACTTGTAAGGTTCGACTCTCATAACATTGTAATAACCCAGCGGGTAAACCATAGACCTGCCTCTGTGTACAAAATTCCCCATTTTATTTTATTTGCATATGATAGAAATATTTTATTTCCCCATCATGACCCAAAACATTAAGAAACATATAAATACGAAGTAGTGTTTCCATTATTTTTCACTAAATAAATTATCTTTCAATATTAAGAAAACTAAATTAACATTATATTTCAAAATAAACACAATAAAACACATACATCAGGCTATATTCGTACGCAGGGGCGTCTCCACAGAACCATTTTAATGGGGGGTGTTGCCGAAAAACCAGGGGCCGGATTCAGAAATTATCACTTTTCGCATTTCACATTTTCACTAGACCCAAATATCTTTTCATTCACGCGGTTTGAAAGCTCAACGCATATTCGGTCATTCGCTCTACAACAAAAGGAAGGGGCTCCGAAATCAGACCTTCATTAAAAAAATACTTATTTGCCCACATTATACCGATTTCGCCCGACAGGTCAACTATTTTTGTCCGACAGATTTTGGTAAAGGGACGGCCCTGTTCGTAAGGTTCAAACATTCCTCCCCCCTGAAGTCACGAAAACATGTACATTGTAATAATTCCTTTGTTCTTGTCTTATTGCGCAGTGAAATTTGCCGATTCCACAATGTCAATCTCGAATCCCGCTTTTTATTTCAACAAAGAGAATCATAAGAACTGTACTAACTCGATCTGGCTTGCTCATACTGATCCACTTTTTTCGTCTCTCAAAACCCGGAAAGTTATGACATCATAAAACGCATTTATCATCTTTCACTTCCCACATTCCACCATACTTCTCTCGGATGCATCTATCATTCATGTGATTTTTTTTAACATCGATAGACCTCCCTCATTATTACAACACCAGGCATGGTCATGACCTTTTATCAAGAAACAAACGCTGTACGTTTTTCCCTAACCTAATTTTCGTAGTGAGATGGACAGGGGTGATTTTATGAGTAGTGATTTACTATTGTCTGACGTGGTTATTTGCTATCGCAAAGAAAAAAAAAAAAAAATCCCATTTTTGATCGATGCCGTTTGCACTGATTAAATCGTCATCTTTCAAAATGAGTTAATGCATATGGGCTGCTCCGTTACATTTATCTTATTTCTTATCATTAAGCTATAAGAAATGAAATGCTTGAATTATATATAGAGCAGCTATTTTGTACACTTTTGGTAGTATCATTCAAATGTTTAATATTCACAGGTGGACGAGAGACAACCCGCTGCAAAGTGAAACTTGAGTATGGCTCAGATCATAGTGATTGATGGGGTTGATGGTGAAAAAACGTAAAGTCCAAAATCATCGATCGTGGTCTGATAACATGACAATCCCCACTTCCTTGGACTAATGGAATGGCTTTATCACCTGACTGAAGTTCGGTTAGGGAAAATGTGCTTATTAACGCTCCTAGTTACCAAGGTCCTATGTTATGGAAAAACTGCCTATTCACCATTAAAAAGTTTTCGTCCCTTTCCGTCCGATTTAAAACCAAGTTTGTTATAATTTTAAAGCAGCAAATTTTGATATTTGGGAATTAGAAAATACTGATTTTAATAATGTTATTCTGCAATGAAATTTGTCGTGGCATGAATTCCGTATCATTTTCAAAAGATATTGGATGTATGTTCCGAAAATAAATAAGATGTTTCGTGGCCCTTCATGGACCGATGCTAAAGTTAGGCATTACCAAAATAAAAAAACATCAGGCTGGGAGGCGTGTAAAAAAAATCAAATAATCCTCATCATCGGGAGAAATTTTGGAGAATGGTGCAACCAATTAAAGATTTAGTCTGCAAATAAGAACAATGATTTATTAATGGTTGATGGCTATATTGTTGAAATCCTTGATATTTTGTCTTTTTTAGATCCAAAACACAGACAAAATCTCTTCCAAATGTACTTTACAGTGGCGAGGTTTCAGCAACTACGGCCAAGGATAAGGTTACCTTTTTAACAACTATATCTATTCTATATTTCCAGCCTCGTGAAAATCTTCAACTGCCGAATATTTCAATTTTTAAGCATCAATCTTTGGCCAGGATTCATATCTCTGTGAAGACATTTTGGAAATTTTACAAAAGTGAATGTATCCCAAGCTACGGGCCCGGATGGACTTTCGCCTAGAGTCCTGAAAGAGTGTGCTCATCAAATATCAAAACCCTCTGTGCCATATATTCACAGTCACTCAGCTCTGGTATCCTGCCCATATGATTGGGTTAAAGGCTAATGTATCCCGGTGTGTTATAAACCTCGGACAGGCAGTAATGAGTAATTATAGACCTGTATCCCTGTTATGTATATGTGGGAAAATTATGGAACGAGCTATGTTTCAATTTGTTTTATTTTTCTATCAATAAAGATCTATTGTATCTTTACACATGGATCGTTAAGGGTCGCTCCACCGTTACTCAATTGCTGTCTGTTTTCCGTGCCGTTAGTTCGGGGCGGGACAATGTGGACAAGTTGACATGATTTATTTAGATTTTTTAGGCTTTTTATAGCGTCTCAACGCTACGTACGTTCAAATGGGTTCGGGCTTAGTTAAACAGGACAGAAAGCAAAGAGTTGTTATATGAGGGTGTTAATTCCTGATGGTTAACGGTTGGTTTTTGGCTTGTCAGGGGGTACCACAAGGATCTATTTTGGGTCCATGGCTTTTCTTCTTTATATGGACGACATGATTAGCGTTGCCCAGCATACTTTTATTGCCTTATTTGCAGATTATTCAAAATGTTACAAGTCAATTTCTAATATACGTGGGTCCCCAAAAACGCCAAAACTTGGTTGCCGACACCACAGGTTGTGAAACAAAAGCACGGCAAGTCACCAAGCACATGAAACTTGTTCTTTGTTGTTACGGTAATATAGGAATGTTAGCTAAGTCCCAAAATCATGATGATAGATTCAATAAGTTTTTAGGTACGTCCCCAACAATCAAATAACAAAAATGAGGAGCTGGTAATGGTGGCACTGAAGAACGAATGGCATCTACAATTTGATTGCAATCAACTAATTGCCTTAAGTCTGGAAAATAACTCCTAATGTGATCGAATAACTGCTATCTTTCATTATTTATTAATAAAATCATTATACTGGTGAATAAATACATTTCGAGACGATATAAGATTAAAACTCTAAGTCATCGACAAAAGAGTTGTTACGTTAAATTTATATATGCGTTTGGGTTGAAAACGCTGGTTACACTCTAAGCGCTCAATTTTATAAAAGTAAAAGATGTTTTCATTGCAACACAACTAATAACAATATCAGATATTCAGTTGTCATTTAAATTTGAGTTAAGATAACTCTGTGTGCGGTCACAACACGATGATTGATTAGCTCTAATCAATACGAGTGTGTGTTTGGTTGATGCTTACATCCCTAATTTCATGGAGGGAGGGGGGTAAAAGGGCAGGGGAGGGCGGGGTGGAGGAGCAAGGGAAACAGGCAAACATTAAAATTTGTGGTAGCACCTCTCATTGAAAAACGAAAAGGTTTGGTTGTTTGAACTTTGAATCATTTAGTGGTTTCCACGCAAAAGGTACAGTGCCACATGGTATTCTAGCATCCCAATTTGGTCAAATGGGAACGGCAGGTACTTGATTTATGGCGGTAATATGGTTTAAAAAATATTGTCTAACTTTAGGAGCTTTTAAGGAACAGTAGCTATATCTTACCTTACCAACAAAGAACAAGTAGTATATGCTTTTGTTCAAAATTTATGGCGTCTGACAAATGTTGCGTTTTTGATGGGGTTATTATAATTATGTATTATTATATATATAGATTAATTGGAGAAAACACATTGGAGTAGTTGCTAATAACCTCTTGTGTGAATTACTGCAGAAATAATTACAAATGAACGAAATTGAGAAGCGCCGAACGTAGGCATTGTTAATCGCAAACGAACTGTGCGTGGAATGGGACTCGAAACCTCAACTTCTCCGTTAGATCTCGGGTGAAGCTAATCCATTAAGCCGCCAACCCACGGCAAGTGATGGGTTTGTTCGAGTTTTACAACTTTATGCGTTTCAGAGCGCAATGCGTCCATCATCACGAGGTGAATCAACATACGAAATTTGATACCCGTAAGCAACTTATTATAAACAATTGTGAGAAATTGGAGTTGCTAATAACCTCTTGTGGTGAATTATGCCAGAAGAAATATGACAAATGAAAAAATGATGACCAGCGCGAAACCGTAGTTACATATATATATTATATATATATATCTAGATATATATATATATATATAATATATTATATATATATATAGAAATATATAGGGTACTAAAAATGATAAATTTGTCAATTACTGTAATTATGTTATTATGTGTGACATTTTAGCCATTTGGTATGTGAGGTCAAAGAATCAATTTGTAAAGGTTCCAGGCTAGTTCAGATCTACGCGTTCGTTAAAAATTGGTCATTTTTTTTCGTTCAATTCAAGCTTGAGGGCGCTCTGCAATTAAAAGGTAGAGCGCTTTCTTATTGCAATCATTGAACACTTATCCTAAATAAGGTATTAATTGATAGTACCTACTCCAGAAAATTTTGAGCTCTTTAAACTAAACGGTTTCGCTGTGGTAGCAAGTTAATTGGAATACATCATTAAAGGAGAACTGTTGTTACGCGTCCCTTGACCAAGGCCAAAACCACTCAAAACTACGGATTCAAACCACTGAATAACTAGACAAACACTGTCAACTTGATTACAAATTTTAAAAACAAAGTATTGTTTTAAATTTGGTGTGTTTTAAATCAATCTCATTCAAAACATCGATAGGTATCAATAATCAAGAGTATCGATAATACAGTTGTTAATTCTGAACTAAAACTCACTAACTGGTGTGTCCCGGCGCGAGGGAGGCAGCGAGATACAATTAAGGATGCCGAACTTGCAAAGAGTCCTGGACGAATATTCCAGCGCAAAAAATCCAATTCCAATAGTGGGACGTGTCCACGGACGACTTGTCCTTAGAAGAAAACTAAGTCCTAATTAACTCCCTAAGCTCGGAGGTCGACTAAAATATAAAGTCCCAAAAGTGTGCTGTAGCTTGTTTATGCGTGGATAACTCAGAGGCCACGTGCATGGGATGTAGTCAGGTGCTAAATAGTTATAAATAATAAGACTGGAAATGCCTCTATTATTCCACATGCACTGCATAGATTTAGGATCGCATAGCAGCTACTCATGACTGTGTAATTATACAGGCATGCGCCACTATGCAGAACATATTCCCCTTGAGTTAGGCTAGTCTGATCTCTAGTCTCTTAACATCCAGAAAATTCTCCGCGGTTCTCTTGAATTTAAATTGCTACAGACACACCAGTTATGCACAAAAACCAGGGTATATTTTTACATCATATTATTTCGACTAATTATGACTAATCTTACTCAAATGAAATAAATCATTGGTAATTCTGGGGGCTGGAACACTGTATCAAGAATACTTACAACAATAGTACGCTATAAACAAAACAATTATTGAAACACATTGTGAGTGGTTTCATGGGAAAAGGAATTATACTAACCATAAAAGATTAAAGCATTTGTATGACCACGCGCTATTTGAAAATCGAGTACTGTAGATTGGGATATGTATTTGTGTTATGCGATACCGAAGGCACAGTAGCGTCTTACATCTTCACGCATGATGTTTTCATAATGTGTAGTTATGGAGTGTATGACCTGAACGTACCGGTCGTATCGCATAACCACGTTATACACTAGCGCGAATTTTTAAATAGCACATGGCAGACAAGATGGTTTTAATTCATGTTAGGGTTAATAATTCCGTTTTTCCATGAAAACACTTGATATGTGGTAAAATAATTATTTTATGGGTTATATTGTGAATATTATTCGTTGTACGGGTTCTCCTTTAAGCAATTTGTGCCATAGATTTGTGTGTAGGTCACGAAACTTGTGCCAACCTAGAGACATTGCCAAATTTTAAAAATTGGCACTGTGACCAAACGAAAAAGAGCTATATGCTGCAGAAAATTCCAGAATATACTTTAATACGTATCTTCACTCTACCAGAAATATCTCAAAGTGGATAAGGTTAGGGCGGGCTTAATTACGTAAAATGGCTAATTTCACAGAAAACGAAAAATCAAAATCGACGGAAATCATCAAAATGGATTCATTGACCTCAAAAAATAAAAAATTAACCCAACATTTGCTAAAATGTGGTATGTAATTCCAGAAAAGGAACATTATCATTTTCAGACCTCTTCAGACCACCCCCCCCCCACATTTGACCTTTTTTTTTGGCCGATTTTGACAAAATGGGGTTTCTAAAATGCTCAGGGATTCAAGCTGCATCAATATTTTTAGTTAGAATGTTTTGCGTAGTCCAAGCTACCAAAATATAGGTTCCAATATGGAAACGCCGTATTATGGCAACCAGGCACATGACCACTTTGTTTCAATGGGTTTCAAATTCTGGCAGTATAAGTAGTAACAAAACTAAACACTTTATTAACATCTTATTCATTATATGCAAAAGGTACATTTTTATTTTGTTGTTGTGTTCATAACCAAAAAAAACTCTTAAAGGCATCATCAATTCGTAGCCTTCCTAGTAAATCTAAAATTACCTACTGTAAAACCGTTCTCGCTTACCGCCAACAGGATTCTATACTAAAACAATTTATATTACAATAATATATAATGGACAAGAGAGATGTCTGTTAATCCTAAAAGAAGAAAATGACGATATTGGCTTTACAGTGGTGAAAATGACCTATAGGAAAAACTTAAAAAATGACAAGAAAATGGCATTTGGAACATTAATTAATTAATGTGTCATAATTTAAAAAAATAAATGAGATATTTAATTAGTTCGTTTTGATTTTAAAAACACTAGTCAAGGGAATAATGTAAGTAACAAAAAGATTGAACCAATTTAAATACAACGGTGGTTTTTAGAAAAGGGTCAAATAGTTGTTTTGCAAAGGGTTACATCACTGTTAATTTAAAGTTAATTAACAATTAAGAAAAAAATAAAGATGACATTTGCACGATCTTACCTTTTTATATTGTCTTAGAATGGTCTAAACAATAAACTAATATTCACTCATTATAACACCTTACTTGCCACAGTATCAGTTTTTGCTCTTTTTGAATTATACTAACAATAAAACGAATTAAAGCAATTTTGCTGACCAAGCGCTATTTGAAATTCGCGCTAGTATATTGGATATGTATTTGTGTATGCGATACGGACGGCACAGTAGCGCCAACTCTTCACACATGATGCTTTATAATGTGTATTTCAATATGGCGTGTATGACTAAAGTGACGGTGTATCGACATCACACGTTATACCACTAGCGCGATTTTTAAATAGCACATGGTCAGACAAGATGGTTTTAATTCAGGTTAGGGTTATATAATCCGTTTTTCGATGAAACCACTTGATAGTGTGGTCAATAATATTTTTGTAGTGTATATTGGTAATATTATTATTGTACGGGTTCTCCTTTAAGCAATTTGCTGCCATAGATTTTGTGTAGTGATCAACGAAACTTTGCACCCTAGAGACCTTGCCAAATTTTAAAAATTGGAACTGTGACCAAACGAAAAAAGAGAATGTGCGGATGAAAATTTAGAATATACTTCAATACGGAGCCCTATCTTCAATTCTACACAGAAAAAGATCTCAAAGTGGATAGGTTAGGGCGTGGCTTAATTTTACGTAAAATGGCTAATTTCATGAAAACGAAAAATCAAAATCTGAGAATCATCCAAATGGATTCAATGACCTCAAAACATAACACTAACCCTAAACATTGTAAAATGTGGGAGAATTCCAGTAACTGACACATTTATCATTTTCAGACCACTCTTCAGGACCCCCCCCCCACATTTGATTTTTTTGGCCGATTTAAAAAATTGGTTTTTTTTATTTTTTTCAAAAGCAAGGGATCAAGCTGCCTCAAGATTTTTTAGTTAGAAGGTTTTGCGCAATCCTTGCAAGCCTATAGAAAATAGAGGTTACAATATGACTGCCATATTATGGCAAACAGTCACATGACCACTTTTTTGTCAATTGGTTTCAAATTCTGGCAGTATAAGTAGTAAATCAAGCACTATATTAACATCTTAACTTCATTATATGCAAAAGGTATCATTTTTATTTTTTTGTGTGTCATAAACCAAAAAAACTCTTAAAGGCATATAAATCTTGCCATAATAGTAATCTAAAAATTAACCCTTATTAAAACCGTTCTCAGCTTTACCGCCAACAGGTAATCAATAGTAATACAACAATTTAGGACAAATAATAATAATACATGGACAAGTCACGATTGTATGGATACATCCTAAAAGAAGAAAAAATGACTGATAGTGGGGCCGTTACAGTGGTGAAAATGCACATAGGAAAAACTTAAAACAATGACAGAAAATGAATTTTGACCAATTTAATTAAATGTCATAATTTAAAAAAATAATGAGATATTTTAGTCGTTTTGATTGTAAAAAATTAGCAAGGGGATAATGTAGCAAAAAGTAACAAAAGATTGAACCAATTTGAATCACAAAGGTGGTTTTTAGAAACCGGGGTCAATTTACTTTAAAAACAATCACAAAACAACAAAACATATAAAATATGTAACAAATTAAGAAAAAAATAAAGATGACATTTGAACGATCTTACCTTTTTTATATTGTCTTAGACGGTTCTAAAAAACTATTAAAATTAATAATCAATCATTCTAACCACCTCTGACACCATATCAGTTTTTGCTCTTTTCTCGAAAGTGCAAAAAATGGAGTAAGCACTTTTGGCAGATCAGCTTTCATTTGTTTGGCTTGTATGATACCGGAGATGAAGTCTATATTGTCTTTGTATTGCTTTCCAATCGCAAAGATAGATAATAAATAATAATAAATGAGGATTATATAAGGCCTTAGCAA
>JAMKCH010045920.1:0-12069 GCA_023653785.1 Ophioderma brevispina | reverse complement strand
TGATTTTAAACGCAAAATACATATTCTCGTTCACGAATAAATAAACCTTGCTTGCGCTTCTACCGTGCGTCCAATTAACTATGACCGTATATTTCATAATTTTTTCGAAAAGGAAACGAAGATGAACAAATATCACCGAAGAAGAGTTGTTTGATTCCTTTGATTCCTTGTAACCAGACAAATGTCAGAGTGTGCTTTTTAAAACAAATCAAATCGACATCTTAAAATGTTGACCCATTGTAACCTTGAATCCATGAAAGGGGTGTGGCAAGTGCTTCCATCAATTTTTATTATCAATGCATAAAATACTTGTGTGCCGAAATTCACAATTTTTTCCAGATTTGCACACTCACCTGCAGTCATGGTCAACGAGATCATGACTCAATTTTCATTTGTTTTCTGCCTCACATGAAAGCATATAACCAAAAACATCTGATTTCAAATTTTAAGTGTAATCGGTTTAGCCGTTTGGATAGTAGAAGTAAAAATGTGTACTAAATCATTGGTCCATAGGGCAGTGTGTGTTAATTAATGTGGTCGATCACATATGGAGAGGTTTTTGAGTAACATCAGAAGGAAACATTTTCTAGGCCTTGCATTTCGCTGGGGTAATGAGAAAAATATGAATTTTCTTCTGATATCAAAACCTTAATTTTGATGGACTAACGCGGGGGACCCACCTTATTTATATAGTTTGTTATCAGCAAAATCAGGTATTTCGTACATTCGAAACTTGTGCTCGTACTATGACTACACATGCTTGTACCTTTCTATGATACAAGCATTCTTTATGGAACAGTCATTATGTACGCCGGGAGAGGAATGGAGCAATGCGTTTTTTTCGGCGAAAGATTTCGCGTTCCTCCTTAGCTTCCGTTAAAAACACTTTAATTCCCACTTACTTTATAAAATTCCTCCATTTTCTCCAAAGTTCGGATTCCCCCTCTCTCCTTGGGGTAATGTCTACGTTCTCTCTCATCTTGCTCATTTTTTCGGATTCCCCTTAAATCCTCCATTTAACCTCTGGCGTAAATAATGACTCCCCTTAACACTTAGGATTTTGGCACTGTATACTCTTTTCACAAAATACGAACCTTTGCGTCGAACAAATCAACGAATGTCCTCTTCCTCCAAAAATGGTAAAGCAAACGAAAGATGACAACTATACGCTTCTTGATGTAGGAAACGTCGTACCAAATTGTTGGATATTTTTTACTCACGAAGAGAAATGCAGTGATGCAAGTTATGATTACAACAGATAGGGCTATCAAAATGGTGTGAAACATTTCTTTTCTAAATTGAGCACGATTCCAACAATTCCAACATACGTACACTAGCTACAAAATAAACAACTTTGGGTGAAACTTTGTAATTTAGGGGCGCATTTTAACTATATCACCCGTGCTTGCTGCAATGGCAGTTAATCCGTAAACTAATATCTTTTCAACAATGTAAACTTATTTTCCGTGTACCACTAGCAACTTCCCTCTCATATGATGTCATATTCTATTCAACATACTACGCATGCCCACTTAATAAAAATTGCCCTTGTATAGCAGATCAGATCGCAACTATCACAGTTCAATTCATTAACAAATTCTAAGAGTTATTTAAATTCAAGGTCTCCAACTTTGTAAAAGCTCCCATTTTGTATATATACTTTCATTATGCTTGTGAATGCCCAAAGGCCTCAGGGCACTCTGCGTACGCACAAGGCCCATTTCTACCCCAGCACAGTCGGTGAGATGCTTCAGCAGCTGCTAACAGGGAACAAATACGCGAGCGTTAGCCTAGTTGATCATCAGCGAGGCCACGGTTGCTGTTGTACTCATTAAAAATAGAAAAGATAAAAATGCAAATGGTATTCCATTTCATCCTAATGTTTTGAGCCTACAGACCGAAATTCGTGATAATCATGGCGATCGATATTTCCGAGCCAGGGGGAGCAACTGCCCCGGTCGGTACGCCACTGGCTGCGATAGAGCGGGGCTTTATTTTCAAGGCATATTCAACGCCATAAGTACATGTGTAGTAACTATCTGGGGATGTTGTTGTGCTTTAACAACCAGCGGGGAAAAAAAATCTTGCTTCAAAAATACCTACTTAAAATAAGAAATTATTTGTTGTTCTTCAGTACATACAATTTTGACTAATACGGAAGTTAGTAGCTCATGTATATATAGTCGCCAAAAAGTACCATTGATGTATACTTCACTGTCCGGCCCATAGGTAATGGTCCACTGTAACCATGGTAACTCTTTCGCTTATCCGTCTAGGATATGTCAGAGATTCGAGCAATCAAACTTCCGCAGTAGTCCAAGCTACAGCCAATAATGACATTGTTATATTGTAAACGTTTTTCAGCTGTTTTTCATCGCAGAGTTGTATTTTTCGTTTGGTTTCTTTCTTTTTCTTTTTTTTACGACTTCCTACGTATGTAGCACACTGTCAGTGTTATATTGCTGTGTGTCCATACGATCGTGGGGAAAAATATGACTCAGGGCGACCAGATCTCGTGTGCCGTTAGTTTTCTTTAGTAAGGGTAAACGCGGGTGTGAGATATACGTATGTAATTAGTCCTTGCCAGAGTAAATGAAGTCGCCGTGTTAAAATAGGGATTTGTGATTGTGATGTCTTGTGATTGGTTTTGATGATTTGTTAGGACTATGTGTGTACAATGTCGGGTAATTGTTCGCGGAAGGCGCTGAGATGAGAGGATGTGATTGGCGTAGTACATGCCCCGAACCTGAATGTCTGTTTTGCGGCAAGAATTATCGTTTGCATGATAGCAGTTGATATAGGCTTATGTATGGACATCATGTATACATGAAAAATTACATTGGTGAAATGATTCGCATTATGACACCAGTGTGCAAAGAAAAATGTAACTAGAATGGATATTTTGTTTTGCAACAACGATTATGGGAGGAAAAAATGAAGGGTTTTTTCCCGGTTAGTTTATTTATATGACATAGTGTTGAAACCACCAAAATTGTGGTGTCACGTTCGCGGAGCCTAATTGATGTGTAGTGATTCGGCGTATTTTGTTTTTCTGCACGAGGAAAATCGTGTGTTGTAGTAGATAGATCAAGTTACTTTTGTTTTCGTTGGAGACCAAATACTTGATAGTAATTAGTATAGAAGGGGATGTGAGGTAGAAGTGATCTGGGAAGTGATTGAATTGATTAATGAGTGATAAATGTTGGGGAAAAAGAGGCCTAGTTTTTACGTAGAATGGATTTGGGCGTGCAATTTCCCAACAGAAGATGATAATGTACGGCGGTCCGGAAAGGGTGTAGGCTGTGTCACAGACTCGAAGATATTATCTACATTAGTACTGCGCAAAGAGATTACGTATCTGTCCGTCATAGCGAATGCATGCAAAGAAACTAAATCTCAAATATATCCGGAAAACAGAAGGGGTTCTAGGAGATTTTTGCATAGAGGGCCCGTTACTTGTTTTGTTTGGATATGTATCGTAATTGGGTCTGCAAAACCTATAGACACCTAGCGACGAAAAATTGAAGTTTGTCGGGTACTTCGCTGCTCGCAAACACGGGAAAAGTAAACACGCAATCGCTAAGGGCCGCATCCATTTTCCCAACAATGCATTCGTATTTTTCCAGTCTTGCGAATTTTCAAACGCTGCGCAACTTTTTTTTCAATTAGAAACAGCTATACGTAAATTACCAGACCGCGTAATGATAATGGTATCGAAATGAGCAAGTACAACGGATTTTGGTTAAACCTGAGGTTATATTCAGTTAATGGTATTTAAAAGATTCACCCATCGTGTCACCGGAAGAAAGTTTAAGATGGCGTAAAAGTAGGTGGGAAAAAGGAATGTGGCCCAATTTACCTGTTTCAGGAAGGAACTAAAAATAATCTAACCTTTTTCAAGTTTACATTGAGAGTGCAAAGCCTTTTGTGTTCCTATCCAAAAACAGGCGCTCAAAAGTCAGTATACCATTGAAGCAAATGCAATAGTTTAAGCTTAATCAAAAGGTTTGTGTTTTTGAACATAAATGCAGCTATAAAATGCATGATTTACGTGTACTTAAATGATTTCATATTAAACCACAAAAATCTAATTGTTATTGATAAGCGACCACAGGTTCAACTAAATAGCGTGGAATGTTTAATTTCCATCCATTGCAAAACAAAAAATTGTTTTTTTTGTTTTTTTTTTCCCTCTTAAATGCCAAACTCAGAAGAAGTACCAGAAGGTGAACACGATGGGTTGAATTCTATAGGACCTTAGTTTCAAAATGTAACAAGTTAAAACATTAGTACTATTAGCGATTTTATATATTTCATAATGCTGTATGTTACAGCGAATTCTCCTGTAAATCTAATAAAAACACTGTTGCCGTTATATTGGCATATGCTTATTTAACTTTAAAAAGAGTATTACATTAATTATGGTTGACAATAACTGACTCAATGAAATATCCAGCACACCATCTAAAGACAAAATATTGAAACAATTTCAATAAAAGTAAGAGAACTAAAAAAAAATAAAAAATTGCATAGCAGTGCGCAGCTCTTTACCTGTCAAATTAATTTAAAACAAAACACGCTTCTACCTTTTAACCAATGTATCAATTTAATGTTATAAAATTTTAATTTTTTAGGTTTTTTCTTTTTTTAATTAATTGTGAATTAATTGTGAATTTCGTGATCCTGGCACTTCATTTTTGTTTTTTGTTTCACTAGATATTCCCTGGAAAAACTTATTCCAAAAATTTCAGTGATTGGGACGGGCGTTTAAGGTTATACCAAATGTGTGCATTTAACGCTGCCCATTGGGAAAATGTCTTGTTATTTTCCCTCGCTTAAAAAACGCAAAATTACGAATACAAGATCTTTTTTTAAAAATCGCATTTACACGTAAATTAGGCACGGCCTACTATAATTAAATCCACAATCAATGATATAAACTTATCAACTTTTTGTGGCACGTGAGAAGGGAAGTGACTGTGCAGCACGAAATGGCCCTTTAATTAATAATGCATACACAGACAACGCCTATTAAACAAAGATGGCACCACACAAACACGTTGTTTTATGTTTAAACCACATTTCGTTATAACTTTAGAAAATCATGCTGCCACATGTAGAAGAGTAGTTACAGTAAGTGTTCTTTAGATAGTTACAATATGGTTACAGTAATATGTTCTGTATTGTATAGTGTTAGATAATTTATAGCACCTATGTATTTCACCAGAGGGTGTTGTGGGTCCCTCCCACCATGCCACCGTTTGGGAAATTTCACCTCAATAGGGTCATGTGATCATAAAAAAATCTATTCTTAACCAATAAAAACCCTGACGTTAATGCTTATTTTAGCCCACTAACGCGTTAGTACTTAGAGGAGTTTTTGCATGATTATGAAATGTCTTGTGGTTCTTAAACTTTTGGAAAACTTTTATCCCTAAGTACTGACATGTGTTAGTATCGCAGTACAATATCGGCCCATG
Organism: Ophioderma brevispina; assembly: GCA_023653785.1. Taxonomy (NCBI): domain Eukaryota; kingdom Metazoa; phylum Echinodermata; class Ophiuroidea; order Amphilepidida; family Ophiodermatidae; genus Ophioderma; species Ophioderma brevispina. The sequence goes on along the minus strand of JAMKCH010045920.1, from coordinate 6,589 downwards.
GCTATGCATCATGGGATTGATTCAAAAAACCCTCTGGTATTTCACCTATGACCTCCAATAAACCTAAAACAGTATCATATTATTCCTCATGATAGACTAGTCACTTACTCATTCTGCCTGTAAATTGGTAAATAACAAACACCTGCTTATAAAAACATCAGTCTTCCAAAATGTGTCTACCAAAACTAAATTGCTCCATTTTATCTCATTAATTGGACAGCGCCTTAAATTTAATAATTTTTACTTAACGCACAATTGCATGGAAAAATCAATTCAAAACACTTGCTAAAACGTACATCCTTCCGTCAAAAGTGCCATATTCACCACAATATTGCAAACATCTTTCCTATATTAAATACCCCATATTATATATTTTCTTAAAGGTTGCTTGTTCCGATGTTGTTACTTCGTGTTCTCTACTGATATGAGAGCCTTGAACCGGTACACATGACCAGAAAGTCAGGCCCGTAGACAGGAATTTAGGTGGGGGGGGGGGGTGCGGGATTGAAGAAGCGGACCTTTCCGACCAAAATCACCAATTTTGTCAGCTCGATGCGCTCGCAGGTTGACCCTAAAATTTTCACCGTCGTCTCAAATTTGAAGACGGGGGGGGGGGGGGGAGAGTGGAGAGTTAAAATAACAGTAAAAAACTCATCTATGCGTAATGTAATGAATAACAATACTAGTCAGTAATATCACATGCACAACAACAACTTAAACAAAAAATTTACGCACGCCGCAAAACTTTAACATGGCCCAAAACGGACCTTCAAATGTAATGCGACGTTCAACCCATTAAGCGACCTTAACATGGCAAAACGGACATTCGACATGACAACGGGACCTTCAACATCCAAAAGCGGACCCTTTTTCCTTTTGGGGGGGGGGTGGTCGAACCCCGCACCCCCCATGGCTACGGTCGGCCATGAAGTACCGGGGGAAACAATCTTGCGGTCGGTTTTGATGCTAGACGCGGATTGGATTATGCATAGTACAAGGCCATATTCACTACTATGCCAAGATATTAGTGGTTTAAACCAATAGAAACTTATGGTATCTGTATCTTGAGAAGAAAATGGAATTTGAAGGCTAAATTTGGACGGACAATGAGAGAAAAATTTCATCTGACATCAAATTGATACTACTTGTCCGGGGTAATCAGGGGCGGGGTCCCATAAGAGATCGGAAACAAGCACATTAAGTACAGTCAAACCGAACAGCTTGAAATGTCAACTCATTTTTGTACCCTCTCATACAGCAAATATTTATGCACAGTAAGTTATGGTCAACTCTGTACTTCTTCATGTACATCGTTCTTCAACCAATTAAAGCCATAACGTGCAGCACGAGCATCAATCTGGTGAAATGACTGGTGTGGCATTCATAGATCTAAGAAAGGCTTTCGACAAGGTAACCATTGATATATTGATTAAAAAAGCTTCCGTTCCATGGGGCAGCGATAGTACAGTAAGTGGTCAACATCGTACTTGTCTGGTAGAAAGCAGATAAGCAGAGGGTATATTTAAGGTGTGGTTTTGATGCACTTGAAATGGATATTGGGTTCCGCAAGGTAGTATTTTGGGGCCCACCTTTTATTTGATTCTTTATCAATGAGTTGTCTAATATTATAACGCATGGTAAAAATATCTTGTATGAGCGATCTCTTGTCTGTTAGTGGTAGTGGACGGTAAACGACATATCACAGAAAACTAAGGATGATCTGAAGGCAATTAATTAAAGCTGGTTGGTTAAGTGAGAACAAGCTTTTCCTTAACACAGATAAGCAAATTTTAATGCTAATTGGGACGGATTCAAAAAACCTCCGTCAAGACCAATTGTAAGATTTTCAGTTACCAGTGGATGGGTACAAACTTGAACGAGTTGAGACAGATAAGTGTTTGGGGCTGTTTCTTAACAATTGATTATTAGGAAGTTTGCTTTGGAACAATCATGGTTAAATAATGTTATTCAAAAGGTTTTTGTTAGATTGCACTTTCTCAGGAGACTCAAACAACGTTTCTTGATGCTGATATACTTAACAGATTGTACAAATCGCTATACAAACCACACTTTGATTATTGTGTACTATTTGTTGGGTTCGCTAAATGATGATGTTCATAAAGTTAAATGTTTCATAAACGTTGTGCCTAGAATTATTTTATCTGTAAAGTACCTAATTCATCAAAGACAATTGTTTTCCATGTTAGGATGGGAGCCACTGGTCAACGCTCCAAGTATTTCAAGGCATTATTAAGTACAAATGTCTCAACAGCTTGGCTCCGCCATATCTCACAATAAGTTTAAATACCTATCTGAACTGCAAGTAATACCAGCAAGCGACCACTGGTCTTTTAGCTTTGCCTAGATGTAAAACCGGGGGTAATGATACTGATATTTTAAGTCTTCATTTTTCATATAGTGGCGTTAATGTGTGGGAATAACCTTGATTATGATGTAAGAGAAACTCACCAGATGTGCAATGTTTTTAAGGAAGATAAAATCCATCATGAGAATGCAAATATTGTTTTTGATATAATAGATCGTTCTCTTCTGTATCTTATCCATCTGGTTTTTTGTTTACCTAATTGTTTTTCTCTAAAATATAATGTTTATTGAATTAGTAATTTAACCTTTATATACGTGTGTGTACATGAGTGGGCCTAGGTCCGTATTGGTGCGTGCGTGAGTGGAGTGTATACATGTATAGACTTGTGCGTGTGCGTGTATATGTGTCATACGGTGTGGTGTGGGATGTGTGGGTGTGTGTTTGGGTTGTGCGTATTTTGTGTATTTTGGGTGTGTGTGTGTGTGGTGATGTTGTTTGGTGTGTGTATGCGTGTGTGTGTTTGTATTTGTGTGTGTGTTTCGCACGTATGGTGTATTCTCTCTGTGTGTATTGTGTGTGTGTGTGTTGTGGTGTGTGGGGTGTGGTGTGTGTGTGGGTGTGTGTGGTGGCGTGCGAGTAAGCGTGTAATGTGCTTGTGGTGTTAGTGTGTGGAGAGGGAATCGGGTGTGGTATAAGCCGAGTATGTCTTGGCAAATCATGTACGACTTTATGATAATTATTTAAATATGTATAGATTCTGTACTTTAAAACCACAGTGCTATTGATTTTATACAAAGAGTTTTACCATATGTCATGTATGTATATTATATATTACCTTTATGTGCTTTGTTAAATTGTATTATTGTTGTTTGAAGCACGATCGAACAGAATTAAGGGTGTAAATACTCTAGAAAGAAAAAAATAAATATAATAATTAATAAATAGATAATAACTTGATGATTGTCTTTTTAAAGACTATTCCTTGTTCCTACTGAAACTGAATCCGATGAACTTAAGTGTCATTGAGTCGCCAGAATCAAATGTTACAAGCTGGAGTGCCACTAGATTTTCTAAAACCTACTAAGCAACTGAGAAGTCTCGGAAGCTGCGAATGCGCCTAAAATTGATTTGAGCACGACCCACCTCAAAATAACTTTATACTGACCCGCTTCAGACTCAGTCGCTCTACATGCTCCATAGAAAACAAGATTAGAAGCACGGTGTACAAGGTATTCCGGTGTGCAGACACATTGACAACGCAAAAAATAGGCTTACAAGCTGATTCAAAAGAAGTTTACCACTCCTTTTTTGTCGTGGTTTAGTAAAACATCTTAAAGGAAATCTCTGTAAAGTAATATAATTATCATCGCAAAGAGCAATTTCTTAAGGTCTAAATTAAAAAAGAATGTTTTCAATTTGCACATGCCAAACCCAAGTTATAATCTTTTGAATCAAATCACCCATTTTCCCGACTGTACACATCTGGGTAACTTGCATCATTTTCTATTCACGCCAAAACAATTAAGCGTGAACAAGACAGATCCATTGGTTCCAACTTTTATTTTAAAAAATGAAAGTTTGGCATTTGTACTCATACTCAAGAACCGTAAATCAAACGATAATAAAGTTCATCTTTCTATTCATCAAGCAGTGCATAATGTAACTATGTTTTCATCGCAAACCTTTTCTGCAATTATAATTGTTCAAGAACTGCAAACATGCAATGAAGTGTTTCTTTTAAGAGAACTCTACCAAGAGGAAACAGTTAATAGAGGCTCGCGAGATTTAAAATTCGATATCATTTAAAATTATCAGCATTTAAAGTTTTGCTGTTGATTGATTGATGGATTTTGAGTATGAGTATAAAAGTAAAACTTCCATTTGGACAATGAAAGTTGCAAACCAATGGAGGCTTTCTTGCTCACGCATTATTGATTTGGAGTGAATAGAAACTGGTGCAAGTTACCCAGATGTTTACAGTCAGTAAAATGGGTGGTTTTATTCAAATTAGTATAACTCGGATTTGGCATAAGCAAATGCAAAAATTCTTTTTTAATTTAGACATTTAGGAAATGCTCTCTCTAATGACATATCAGTTTACAAGGAATTCCTCACAGAGGTTTTACTAAATTACCATAAAAATAAGTAAACTTCTTTTTGAATCAGCCTGTAGATAGTAAAAACCCAAATAGGCAAGGTGTTGGCTAAGCAACGCGTTGGTTAGCCTACCAATCAGAAAAGAGAAAAATCAACACGTTGTTAAGTAATCCAATCAGTAAGTACTGTCTGAAAACAACGTTGCTTTCATTAGCAACGCGTTGCTTTTCACTGTTCCGATTGGTTAGCTAAGCAACGCGTTGTTTTCCGAAAGCAAGCAGTTGCTAAGAAAGCAACGCGTTGTGACCAATACGTTATGACACGTTCAGCTTGCCATACCCTTGGCTACCACATACGATGATACGATCAACTGTACTGGAAACATCCAATTCTAGTAAAAGGAACTTCTACCGTGATGAACGTTTTCATATGGGTGTACTCGAATCACGGTAGAAGCACTTCCGTATACAATAACATGTTGCAGTGTAGTTGAAGATAATTTATGCTCCGAAGAAAAAAGGATTCGCAAATATTCGGAGCTAATAAAATTGTTTCATATTATCCTCACTCGTAAACCAGGGCACACATTTACCTGAGGTCTTTTATCATAATAGTTGCATAAAATTCATGATTAGTACTTCTGAGGTACAAAATTCAGGGGAAATCCTATTTACATGATATACAAATCATTTATAGTTCCACAATATTCCACAACAGTGACGACAGCGAGGATACTAGCGCCATTACTCAACATGTGTAAGCAAATTGAAGATGTATATTTTTCTATTTCTAAGCCTTTTTCTACAAATCACTGCTGGTGATTTCAATTGATTTTTATTATAAGAACATTAGGAACAACTTGGGTGAGTAATTTTATCCAAGTTGTATTATGAATACAGTAAATCCACTGCTACACGTTTTAAATACACTGTTCTTCAAACCTAAAATAGAGCGATCCATAACAAAATCGTCATTCCGATTAAAGCCACTATCAGCGATTTTTTCGAAATATCATCAAAGTCCTTTTTTTTGCACTGTTGTATTAGAAATGGTTGTAGTAAAGACCTCTGTAACTGGCTAAGCGTAATGAGACTGTCGTTAATGGCATCTTCAAGGCCGCTTTAAAATGCTTCAGTGTTTGTTTTTCACAAAGAAGAGTATATTCGGTGTTGATATGACCTAACACTAGCAGTTTAGACACAAAATGAGCATTTTTAGTTTGGAAAAAATGCCTGATAGTTGCTTTAAAGAATGCATCTGATTCCTTGGTTGCCTCGGATTTTGACACGTTGGCTGTGGCGCTTCGCCTGTGGTATGCTGTGATATGCACCATCATGCTGCCGTCTACCCACAAATTCCCTTTCCTTGTCACCCGAATTGTCTTGAAAAAGATTGTTGAACACAACATTCATATTTGCTGGCGAGGCCATTTTTGGTATCAGTCAATTCAACGGTTTGCAAACGTGACGGTAACAACTTGGTAAACGTACGGTAACGTAGTACGTTTGAGATTCTGCCCGAAACCATGCTCCAGGATCATAACCAATCTCTAACTCTGAAATAAAAGAATTTTACGCCTGGATTTGGTCTCGAACCTATACGACCTTTGCCATTCATTTGTAATACTTAAGTAAACACATTAACGGAATAACGCGAACACAAAATCTTGAATTCGCTGATGTAAAGCACGTTAGAATAAGACCGTTGCCAAGTCAACTGGCTCATGCTACCTTTGGTTCGAGCCACAGCACAGATCACATTGATCACAACAACAACTATGTAGACTGTAACTCTCTGCCAATTCCTTTTCGCTTCGTCAAAACTAAGCCCGCGTTCCCGTCAGACAGAACCATGACAACGCACAGGGAATGAACTTATATCAAGCCATTTTAACGTGTATTTCAATGGGAGGATTATTTGGTGGTCTGCGCCCTTCTAACCGCTGATACGAGTTTTTGGCCCGAAGATATGGTCCTGGACCGGCTCATAGCAGCGCTATTCGTGATTATGCGCTTTATTCCGTTATAGGCCATGATACGTTTGCGATTTAACCATCTTTCTGTGCAACAGCACTGGGGATAACTTACTTCCACTTCCTTCACTAAAATTTAAAAAAATATTATGTGAACCAGGAAAAGCTGTATCCCCAAATGAAAAGAGTGCACA
>JAMKCH010045919.1:0-12015 GCA_023653785.1 Ophioderma brevispina | reverse complement strand
GAAACAGAGAGACGAGGCGCTTGCCTTTTTGCATGCATTGTCACATAATCTTCATTGTCATTGTATTATTTACTGAAGGCCAAGCCCTCTCCCCTACAGATATCAAGAAACAGAGGCTTTGCCCTCTACAGCTTTCAAGAAACAGAGACGAGGCGCTTGCCTTTACCATGCGTTGTCACATAATATTTATTGTCACTTTGATGTTATTTACTGAAGGCTAACCCTCGCCTCCCACAAGATATCAAATATGCTACTGGTTTCTGGTATGTGTGGGCCCATTGATCAGCGACCATTTGTGAACGCGCTTAGAGGCCAATAGCATAAGGCGCTATATAAATCTCTGCTATGATTATTATTATATCAGGACACAGGGGCTTTCCCCTACAAGATCCAAGAAACGAGGCGAGGGCGCCTTGCTTTCGCATGCGTTGTCACATTATATTAATTATGTCACTTTTTATATGTTATTGAAGGCTCAGGCCCTCTCCCCTACAAGATATCAGAACAGAGGCTTTGCCCCCTACAAGAATATCAAGAAACAGAGACGAGGCGCTTGCCTTTTGCATTGCAATTTTCACATAATATTCATTGTCACTTTTGTTACTATTTATTGAAGGCTAGACCCCACCTCCAACAAGACGCCGATCACTACAGTGAGGTGCCTGCCATTCGCATGCATTGTCACATAATATTCGTTGTCACTTGTTATTATTTATTGAAGGCTAATCCCTCACCTCCCACAAGACGCCCAGCACTACAGGAGGTGCCTGCCTTTCGCATGCATTGTCACCTAATATTCGTTGTCACTTGTTATTATTTCTGAAGGCCCTCCCCTCGCCCCCTACAATATATCAGGACACAGAGGCTTTGCTCCTCAAGATATCAAGAAACAGAGACAGGCGCTTGCCTTTCGCATGCTTGTCCTCTAACCATTGTGACTTAATTGTTGACATTATAATTTGGTGACATATTGTGACATTATAATTGGGACTATTGGTGACATTTTGGATGTGACACATTTTAATTTGTGCCCCCCACCCCCCCCCCCCACGCTATTGGCTGTGACACATTTTAATTTGTGACTATTGTGACAATTGGATGGTGACACATTTTAATTTGTGGCTATTGGATGTGACACATTTTAATTTGTGACTATTGGATTTGACACTTTTATTTGTGACAAATTGAATGTGACACATGTGTGGTATGGAACCCACCGAAATCTCCTCTTACCTCTTCTGCTGAATAACGTGGTTAATACATAATAATAACTAAGTTTACATGGCTGTCTATTTATTTTCTCACCAAACCCCCACGTTCATGTGACCATCGCTATTAGGTGAGTTACAGCCATTCTAAAGTTACACATTTAACACTTGACTCTAAAGGAGGGGCAATCTGTTTTCCCAGTATCAATCATCAGACATAATAATCCATATCGTCTATTACAGTCTAATATTATTCCCTATGTAGAGCATGTTCCTACACATCCCTACAGAATGGTAATTATCTTAATGAAGTTTAATTATTCCGCCACAAACATCAATGACAACATTTAATTAATTCACCAAATCCAAATGCAGGAGAAGTGTGACTTCCTCAAACTGTTGATTACAAGGGAAATTTGCCATGTTTCTTTAATAATTTTTTAATATTTAGTATTTATTTTATTCACCATATAATATTCCAAAGCTCAAGAGAACAAAATAACAAACTCCTATCATTTAGACGGAAACATTAAAGGAAATATGTCCTGATTCTGAATTTTTGAAATTTTGGTATGGATGGAGCTAAGTACCGTAATACATATAAATCACATAAGTTGAAAATTGTCCCACATTGTTGAGTATTTTGCCACTTTTAATTTCCCGCCCAATAGCTTTTCCTCGAAACGATTCCGACAAATCCACATCGCAGGCAAATGGTGCCGTCAAAGTGATGACCATCCTAGTACGTCGTTGTGACCATCATATCGCAGTGTTGCCACTTCAATAATAATTAACCACAAACGAAATGAAACAAAATATGTCAATTCTGTCACTTTTTTCTAATTTTATTATTACGTTCATTAATCCATCAATATTACAGTTCCATACATTCGAGTCCAACAGATGTTTTGGTCCTCACTTTGACGTCACGAGATGAGCAATTGGGCGCCTTTTGATCATGGAAGCCGGGGCGAAAAAATCTCCCGTTTTCTTCGTATGTCAAAAAACAAAAATTAAAATGCCTCTATTTTGTTAGTTTTAACATCAAATTGTCAATTATTTTTTTTTCGGGAATTCGTGATTTATTTACATATATTTATGAATGTAAGTCAAACTGGCTTGACAAAAATCTTGACATATTCCTTTAATAACCTTGTCTCACATATAAAATATAATATTATTAACTACACATAAATTCAATCTCTCCTCAACTAACAATTGAGCTAAATATTTACTGTCTCATTGGCTCCTAACGTAATTAAAAGTCTTCACATATTCCGTTTATTGCAGAAACGCAATAACTGGATTACACCAGGAAATGAGTTCTGATCCCTTTTGGGTTGCCTGGTTACCGGTTGTATGGGAACCATTCGTCCTTCACCCTTTTGTCTTCAACAACCATCAGGGTGTTGTATTTTTCGGGGAAGCTGACCGTCTTTCTTGGAAATGGTCCCTCGCTATTTGCAACCGGGGAGTTTAGTCGCGCCCTCGTGCTTGTGGAACAATTATAAAATTTCCCTCCCTCCCCCATTGTTGTGGTAGACAGCAGACGGTCTTTTAATTTCCTCAACTTGGTTTTTATTGGGTTTTAATTGGTATCTTTGCCTATGCTTTTTTAACTTATTGAACTTTTGTATGTTGTAATTAAGAAGTTGGGATTTGTTTTATCTACGATTTGTAGAACTTTGTTTTGTGCGGAAAATTTAAGAAATTGTGTCATTTAATGGATCTCTGAACCTTCTATAAATTGAACTTGAAGATTATGTAATAAATGAAATTGGATGGTAACTTAAGTTGGCTAGTGGATAAGTCAGTTCCTCTAGCAAAACTAGTTGTAAATCTATGTATTGTTCATAAGGATCTAAATAGGGACTTCAAGTGTGTAAAGTTAGGTTATATTATTGGATCGGTACCTTCTTTGGCAACTTGGGCTGGGGGTAGAACACACCCGGCTTATATATTTAATAAATAGTCGCAGTGTGCCTATAGATTAATAACAGAACTTCGAATGTGTAGTTAGGCCTGTTCATCCCGCGGTACCATTCTTTTTGCAATTGCGAGAAGTGGGAGCCCTCGTGGTTTAGTATATTGCTGGTCGCTTAGTGTTTTGGATTGGAAAGAAACTGGAATTTGGATCATAAATATTGAAATACTTTTGATTTTGCATTTGGAAATAAATAGGCAGTTTTTGTTTGGAATTGGAAAGAAACTGGAATTTTGGATCATAAATATTGAAATACTTTTAATTTGGATTTGGAAAGAATAGGGGTTTGGATTTTTGGAATTGGAAATAAATAGGAGACTAATTCCTGGCAAAGCAGGAGGAGGTCGTATTCCCCTTCATATCGCAATTGCGTCCTGTGTTTTTCATTTCTCGGGTGGTAATAACACACCTCATTAAAATTATTCTTACCTCTCTCCTAATTATGTGCAGTTCGGTGCGCATGAGCAGTAACATATCTACGTGACCTAATCGTTTATCAATGAAATTAATCCTTCATGAATTACAAGAAAAATATTTAATCATGTCTTGAATCACTCCTAACTTCATTGCAAGTTTTAAAATAATTCACAAACTTATCCTTATTTTCTATCTCTGCTAATTATTAGCACTTCAGTGCGCATGGCAGTACCAAAAATACAGTTAATGACCCTGAATTTACATAGTGCCTGTGAATAATTAAAAATGAAAATCAAAGAGGGGAAGAATTTCACACTGAGCATTTTTCCACTATAAAATCTTATTATTTTCCGAAAATCACTAATACGTTTCCCAATTTCAAAGTCCCATAAGTTGATCTGGGGATCCTTATACTTGCGTGTACAACAACAACCATTACAACAGAAGCACCACGCATACCATAGGGCGCTATACATGTACATGTATTAAGAAGAACAACCACACAGTATTCGCCAAACCATGGGGTTTTTGTACATGAAAACGACAAGATGGCGCCATCGTGTGAAAATCTCCACTCTCTCTTCAACTTCGATTTTATAAAGTGAGTTTGACAACAAAACACACACCAACTAATCTCCCATCACTGCAGATATGGTATGCAATTAATGATTTGTTAGAATTTTAACGAAATAATGAAATTCCAGTGATTTTTCTGAAGTGTAATGTCATTGACAGTACAACATGCACACTGCGATTTACTACTCGATTTTCGCATCTCTCGTAATACCTATTTTCATGACAGCAACCTAACATCCTAGCGGTGATATTAGAATGACAACATTTATTATCAGAAGCTATCCTGACATGAATTCATGAACTTTAATTACGAAAATATTGACTTAAATTTCCAAATGTGTGGACGAGTAGAATTTGAATTTCCACACACAATTTTTGACAATATTTCTTCATAAATCTAACCTAATGTCACAATCCTGATTATTCATGCTCTCAGCCTAGCCTTCCTGCGAGATATTTCTACATAAAAATGCATTTAAATATGAAACTTGCCCGCTCCAAAATGTAAAAAAAAAATCTTCAAACGACAGCAATTCGCAATCCGTGCACCCACCTGCAGTAGATACAGCAAACTGGCTGTTTCCCACCAGTGCTGAATACCGCAAGGGGTGATCATACATCGTAAACATGAATCCCGCAGTGGGGGTCACGCTGATTGGGCAATTACATGACCTCCATGGCGGTCTTCGCGCGGATTGGCATATGGTCTGACCTTTCCAAAGAGATCACGATTTTTATGACGTGATTTTGCATAATTAGTACTGACGTAATTGAAATTAAATTTGTAGGCAGAGAGGTATGGATAACCATTTGGGACATTATTTGTGACAAAATAATACACTAAGAAAATACAGGCTAACTTCCAATCCCTTTTCAATAATACCCGGCATTTAGGGACGCTATTCACCCATTACAATTATTGCTCGGACACCTTCCATTCACGCGTACACGGACTACACAGCTGCTGCACACAACGTCCTCCGTATTGGCTATGCATTACAAGCTTTCTCACATCAATGCTCTCGACCGGCTGGTATTTGAATTATTGAACCTACTTTATAAAAAAGGGTAATACTTTACTTACATGAAATGCAAATAATATTTCCTGACATGGAAACCCATTCTTATATGTTCATTCGTGGCTTTCAGTTCACTCGAACTTACCATTTTCTACGGTTTACACACAGGGAAACATGCATGTTTAACCGTTAAATGCTCGTCAAGGCGGATTCTCATGCTGTCGTATTAAATGTTTATTTATAAAATCAACTTCGATAGATCGAATCTTTCATTCATTAATTCATTCACTACCTCTTTAATTTCACACTCAAATTAATCCACTTTGCATTTGTAGTTTTGAATGTTTTGAGTGTTCAGGAGACCTTTGAAAAAAAACATACCGTGAAAAATATTGCCTAGTGACTGCATCATGGCGTTGTAAGCTAATACTGGGCATGCGCGTAATAATGATTAGCATAACTAATTGGATAAATGCGTGATCGTGGCATGATTGATTGCTATTTAATTATAGTTTGTCACCTCGACCGTGAAAACTTTTTGTAATGTGTAGTATCGTAGCGCTTACAATTATTATTAAGCTGTCATAAGGAAATCATCACAATAATTTCGCTTCAACTTTCACTCTATCGTGATGCGGGACACCGTTTTGCTGGAGTTAAAATCAATCCGGATCCAGAAGAAAAATCCGCGTTGCTACTGTAGCACAGCTACTATCAGCACCTATATTGTAACATTCCCCTATATATTTGGTTTCCCCAAATTTCTCTTTGGTCATGAGCAATTAGACTCTATGCAATACTACGTCACGCTTGGAGATTAACCTAAAATCTCTTGCCCTAAGGTGGAATTAAATCCCAAAGTATAATGGATGACCTGTACAACTTGAGCATCTCTGGAATTCAATAACAGATGCACTGTTAAAAATGTTCATTAAATAACAACGTGGTTTGAACGGGCAACTGGGACTCAAAACAGTTAAACGACGTTTTTTTACCGGTATTTGCACGTTTCGAGTCCCTTTTAACAGTAATTTGCACGTTTGAGTCCCTGGCTGACATTAAAACAGCTCAAAACGCGTCTTTTTAACACTTAACTGCATCAGGTGGTTTGCACTCCGTTAGTGCAAACGGGGGGGGGGGGGGTTCCCTAGGGACCCCCCCTATAAACACTTTTCCTAAAGATTTTTTTTTGATGAAAATCCCCACTGTTAAAGGCTTCAGAGACCATCAACAATCAGAAATAAAACGGAAGACAAGTTGTTCAGTAAGAAAATTAGGGGAAAACATTGATTTTAATGTTGCGGCAAAATGTGCGAAAAAGACCACTAATTTGTTTCTGGGCTTTTCTACGGCATGGCTTCACCTAACTAGTGCTGATTGCTTTAATTGTGAAGAATGAACTATATTTACCATATTAAGCACCAACCTAATGTCTCTGCCATTTAATTTTTAAGGTACTTGTATAATTTACCATGGTCCTACAGTAACCGCTACATGATGTATTTAAAATACTATGGCTCCATTGGCCTACTTTACTTCCCAAGATTTTTTAATTATTATTTACTTTTGTTTATGTCACTAGGATTATGCATTATAAATCAGAATCACAGTAACCTAATAAGATTTTTTATTTTTGTCCGTGGGTACTTCCGTTAGTGCATAGGGGGGGGGGGCTCCTAGGGAACCCATTCTAATTAACGCAAACGACGCGATGGATTTGTATTTTTTTTTGCACCATGCAAGCCGCAACTACAAGTTAACCCATACAAAAATTATAAACCAATATATTGCAGCGTTAAAATCGCGGCTGAAAAACAAAAAATGGGTCCCTAGACCCCCCCTTATGCAGTTAAGTGTTAAGACATTTTAACACCTGCCCGGAACCGTGGCAGAAATGACCCGATTGAATTTCCACTTAATATTCATGACAAGTTTGCAGCGTGACTTGAAAATCATACTCATTTTGGCCTATCAGATATTCATACAACAGAGATACTTCAACAACGCTCAACATTCTACAACGACGCTCTAAAATCCAGCGGATACAACGAGTGAACTCACATACAGAGAACCGTGCAAACATGACGACCGCGCAAACGTAAACGTAACATCGCCTGGTTTAACCCGCCTTTCAGCAGGAACGTCTCCACCACGTCGTACGATCGTTCATCAAGCTCTCGACAAACGTTTCCCAGCCGGATCCAAACTCAACAATATATTCAACCGGAACACCGTCAAGATAAGCTCCAGCTGCATGCCCACCGTCGCCAGAGCCTCATCAAATCCCACAACAAGAAGATCGCCGCAAAGGAGATCAACCTACAGAACATGGAATCAACTGCCGCTACAAGGACCTGTGCCCACTGCAGGAACTGTTTGAAACCTAACTTCATCTACAGCGCCGAAGTCAAAGTAGCGAACAGGGACTTAACCAAACTTTTACTCGGACTGACGGAACCACCCTTCAAGACTAGAATTCAAACCCACAAGACATCCTTCAGCAATGAAAAGCACCAGAACAGCCCAGAACTCTCCAAGTACGTGTGCCAGCTCCCAAGAAGAACACCAACCGTACGACTCACATGGTCAATTGGGGTAATCCACGCCCGAACCGTCCCCAGCGGAACCAAGAATGCGACTTGCCTCACCGAGAAGCTGCTATCATCAATGCCGACAACGCAGACTACTCAACAAGCGACCCTAACTGATATCCAAGTGCGCACGAGAACAAATTCTACTAGGCAAACCACTACTCCAGCATCACCTAGGATAATACACTAGCATACCTCTCCGCCGTGCGCAATTTGTCATCTTCCATCTCATGGCCGGCCGCCCTCTACGACGCCTACTTCTCTCCTAACGACGTCCGCAAACAACACCGCTACATTTCTCCCATTACGAATAGCAGCCAGTTTGTCTGATGATCGCACAAGCGTGGAAACTCCGAGTAACAACTACCGTTCCAGCCGGTTCATCAATTTAATCCCGCTCTGTCTTTCAAGCATATTGAGCACTCTGCATGAAGATAGTTTCCTCGCCTAATTATAATATATATACTATATCCCTTAGTACCTAACTCCGTACTAAGGAAATTTTCCACGTTGATGGCACCTGACGATTGAGATTTCGAGTAGGGCGTCCCCTACCACATGACTTAGTCAAATTTTGGTATCCTGGACTTAGTCTGTTTTTTTTGAACTAGCATTCAGCGAAACGCTCCTCTTAGGGGGGGGGGGGGGTGGGTTAATGGGGTCTGAACATGAACTTTTGAAAATGAGTTTTCTTAATTTTCCTAAATAGGGTATATACTGTTTATTCATATTGTACCCATTCACAAAGTTTTAAAATCCATGAAAATTTTTGCTCTGGTTGGCATGGTACCCCGTCAGGCCTCTGATTGGCTAACACTAGAACGGATGTAACGAAATAACTAAACATGCTACTGGGACGAACTTGAGTGAACCATGGAAGCCGGATTTTTAATACCGTTGCATGGCAAACCGGCAATCGACCAATCGCATAAATTTCATGGCGTAATTTGAATTTGGGGAACCCCATTTTGAACATCGGCCTTCATGGTTCACTCGGCATATATGGATGTGCTTAAATATGTGTGCAAATTCCTGTTCATAGCATGTAGCGTTTTCTAGTTACGTTCGTGCTCGTTTTGGATGTTGTTTTCGTCTTTTAAACGACGAGTTATAGGCCTCGACACATTTATACCAAAATTGAGGGCGCTTTTGATGTGAAATATGGAATTATTTTTTTAAATTTCATTTTATACTGAATTACATAATTATTAATGAAAGAATCATCGAAATAGGTCATTTGTTCCTGTCAAATTTTTTAAAATAATTTTCTTAAATATCGCAGGGTGAGAAAACAATAAAATACATAAAATTCACTTACCGATTGACATTTCATAACTTTAAATTATGGAAGGATAATATAAAGTATTTTAATATATTCAACTTAGCCCAAAATGACGGTTGTTAATAGTTCATAAATAATATCTTTTAAAATATCTAAATATAACCCTTGAAATTTTTCACATGATAAATATAGGAGATGAATGCATTTTTGGCAAATCCGTACACTATTTGACTTTGATCAGCCATATCTCGGGACCGAATGTCCGATTGCGATCGAAAAAAGCATTTTTGGAGATTACAGTCTACACAATTTAGCCATTGCATTATCTCATTTTCTGGATTAGAACATTTTTTATCATATTCAGAACCCCATACCCCCCCTAAGTCCACCAGCCACTTTCAAGTGAAGACCAAGGAAGCGGTACACTCTCTACATGCCGTGGCCCGCTCGTGACTGATTTCACCCAAGGGTTCGGTTAGTAAATCTAGGGCGATTTTACGCTGACCAATGAAGTGGGTCCGCTCTTGGAAAATCTGCCGTGGCCCGGCTATGTTACTTTTTTCACCAGAGTTGGGTTCATAATCTTGAACGATTTACGCTGTCAACGGAAGCGGTCCGCTCTGGACTAGTTCTTTTTTGAATGTGCCGAGAATGCACTACCCTCTTTATAGGTATCTTTCATAGCGATGGCCCAGTACTTAACCTCAACTGACTGTTGCGAGTTATTGCTGTCAGAAACCGGGCATGATACGCCACTCTCTAAACATAAATGATGAACCCCAAAACACCCAATCCTAAATAGGTTTTTGCGAAAACCGGTAGGTAGCCAACAATTTATTAGAAAGCATACTGGGTCATTTCTTGGGGAATGATCGGTTTAGACTACCGCACGAGTTGGTGTGTTCCGGTTAACTTTTTACCGTGGTTTAACCTTATGTTCGGCCGGCCTTGACCCTGGCAACTGACCCTTCCACTTGACGGTAACTAATGGGCGGCCGCACTCCGTTATGCGCGTGCAGTTTTTTACCGGATGCTCGCCTACAGTGCTTTATTAACGATTGTGGCTAATTGAGGAATTTTGTTGTTTTTTATTTGTTCTGATAATGTAATTGTATTGGAAATTGTGGGCAGGAATGTGTTCTTTCGTTTGAATTAAGGTTTCTTTATCACTGACTTTCTATAAGACTTTAGTTTGATGTTGCTGGTAGTATTTCGGCTTCACTTCTGTGGTAGCAGTACTCTAGCCTGCAAGTCTTGTATGGTACAGTAATTTGGTAATTGGAACTTTTGGTTAACACCAACGCACCCGGCGTCAGGGGAACCTATATTATCCTGGAGAGGATAAGGCCCGGCCCATTCAGTTTCCTTGCCGGTTACAGGATCCAAATACCGTACGGATGAAGGCCTCCCTGTGTGGTTTTATTGGCCATGTTCCAACGGTAGATGTAGGCTGGAACCTTGTGGTAGCATCAATGAACCATTGCGGGTGGACTGGAGAGGTGGCATTAGCTAGCTGAGGAGATTGATGTTACAAGTCTTTGATGTTAGATGACTTGTAAGACAGCCGGCCGGACGAAGGGTTTACGGGCAATCAGCTGAAAGTAAAATGTCCGCTCAGCCAATAAAACAGATGTGCTCTCTTAACTCGCACAACATCTTGTGTAACATTTAAGCGATCCTTAAAATTAAAAGTAATTAGTTCAGTGGTATGAACTATGCAGATTTATGCACAACACTGTATGCGTCGGCCTATGGTCAAAGTTAGAACTACAGGGGTTGCACTGGTGTTTCTAAAACCGCCACAAACCCTAGCGTGGCACGTTCAATGTCATTTGTAAGTCAGCGGACAAAGTTAGCAAGGCACAGTGCCTTAGCATTCGGCACAACCTTACCTTAGGCGTCCGTCATTCGTCAAATTGCTTGCGCAACATGCACGCTGTTTTGGACGCGAGGTGGTCGCTCAATCAAGGCGCAAAAAGCTGCACAAAGAGGAGCGATGGTAGACGAAAAAAGCACTCAACCCGACAGAGATGCACCCGCACGTTTGCCACGAACGTAGTTCCCCGGTCAACTTCCTGAAGCCGTAGTTCTCCGAGTTCTGGCATTCAGACAGGGTGCGGATGCATATTCCTCATATCACCAGATATGGCCGGCCCTACTGGTGAGGATGTGCCTTACGACAGGTCGATCTGGGGGCAACTGCGCCGCGGCCGAAGGAAAGCGGCATGAGCTCCCTCGGCCAGTTGGAGGATAAACCTCGAATGGCGAACAATTCGATCAGAAGCCGGTATTGCCGCCGCATTGTGGCCGATTGTAACAAATCACAGGCATTGACCCGGATGATATCGACCAAGAAGTAAGCACCTGTTTCCACCAGTACTGACTCCACTGACGCCGCTCCTGATACGGTTGTAATCAACAATTAAGGGCGGGCGAGATAATGTGCGATTCTTTCTTAGAGCCTTTGGTGAGCCGAAAGCACCGGCTGATCTTCCCGGGATCATTGGCATCGCGATACCGTTATGCGCCGTTGAAACTAGTGGGACCACCTTGATGTCTTTCCACATCGTGAACGTTGTGCGCCCATTTTGCCGAACATAAAAGGTACACGCGGGGCCTTGTCCAGGTTCTTGATGACATCGGCTCGGGTGTGTTTGAGAAGTCAGTGGCTGTCCAGTGAATTCTCTTTCACGGCCCCCGTAGGGGCGAACTCCAGTTGCAACGATACGACTTATAGTGACATGAGGTAACGATACGATAAGAGGCACGATAAGCGTCACGATAGTTTACTCCACTTCAGCACAACAAAAAGGCCCAGTCTCGTTACCGTATCGTCGCTCCCTTATTAGACCCCCAATTAGCCTGTCTCCAGTCGAGCCGTGTTAATAACTTCACTTGACACGGTCTTTTGTTAGCGCGAGTTTTTATTATCCGATTC
>JAMKCH010045918.1:0-12091 GCA_023653785.1 Ophioderma brevispina | reverse complement strand
CCCATTACCAGTTTGCACGGGAATGGAATTTTGTTTTTCCATTGTAATACCGCAATAGGGCTTACACAACATGGATACAACTTGATTCTGGGATATGCCAACTTCAATTTGCCCCATGGCATGAGCATTCTGCATCTGAGACTCGTGGGCATGATGAGAAGATTACTGAATGACCAATCTTTGACATTTCATATTAAAGACCCGCGGGTTTACAAGGGTGAACCTATGCAAGCCCCGAATGTAGAAGACCGCGAAGTATAATCCCCAGGGATATCCTTTTAAGTGGATTCAAGAGAATCTTGCTTAATTTGGCCTATGAATCGGCGGGTTTTGTCAATACATATGACGGTTGCGCAATAACACTGAGGTTGCCGAGTTGTGAGGTTACGGACACGGGTGCCAGTATTGGATGCCTAATTGGGGTTGGTTAATGTTCGTAATTTCGCAGGTTTAAAGGCGATGCTGATTGATTGGCTTCGGTCGCAGTTTCAATGATCAATCACAATTTTATTAAATTTCAACTTGATTCGCTCATTCTGAGAGTTGACCTTGACGAACAAACATGGATCTTCAAGAAAAAGTTCGCTAATACGCGGCAACGGGGCATGTTGACATGAAAGATAAGGAAGTGAAGGGCAGGACTTAACCGAGATTTACGGCATACGAAGAGAGGACAGGGGGGTGGGTGCAGTAAATCCGTGGTGGGGGATTAGCGCACAACCACGTACACCCTGATTGACAGTTATGCAGTTCAAGAAAGAGCTAAAGGGAGGGATTAATAAACGGCAGGAAAATCAACGGTTTTCTGTCCCGAAAGTGTATGAAAATGTGCGGAATAAATACGTAGAAAAAAAGAAATAGACCCCTACCAAACCCCCAAAACAAAAGAAAGAGAGAAAGAATAATCATTTCCTATACACTCCCGCCCCCCAAAAAACCAAAAAGAAAACCCCCATCATCCTATCCTCCCCAAAAAGAAAATAACACCCACCCCCACCATCCAAAAAAGGACAAGAATGCATTTCCCAGTCGAAAAGAAGAAATGAAAAAGTATTGGTGAGGAAAAGTCAATTCTTCAACAAACTTCATCAAACAAATATAAAAAGGCTTGTAAATATGACTGACTGACACATATTGATTAGCATATGACCGAGATGCTGGATGAGGATACGCGGGTTATTGCGAATTAATCCTTCCCTTAATTCAAATCCTTATACGGGGATTATCGATGAGCCGTAATTAGTCGGTCTTGGAAAACAGTCGGTCTTGCAGGGAATGCCGTGTTTAAGCCAAACCTAATCCTCTTAAGCTGTGCAACCCTGTGTAGCTCTTAACTGAGGTATTGAAATTTGGCACTTTCTTTTTCAGACCTACCAGTATTCCAATAATGAGTGTCACTAACCATGAGAAATAATCTATGATTTGGTGTCATTGTACAGAGGAATACCCGAGCTTTGCACTGATAGCAAAAGAGTGTAATACAAAATTTTCAATTTTTTAAATGTGAAATTTAATGTCTGAAAAAAATTTCCAAACTTTTTTTGAGGAGTTTACTTAGAATACAGAGGGGTTTAGCCTGATACTAACAACTTGTGCCCACAATATTGGCCAAATTCACAGGGATCAATGATTTAACAGCCACTCAGGAATGAACAGGGACATGGCCAAGGATTAAAACAGTCACTCATCAGGCACACAGTAGTTGTAACCGGCAAAGAGGAAAATTGCCACCCCAGAGGAGAGCTTTTTTGACCAGGAAAAAGCTTGAAAATTATTGCTAAAATCAGCCCTTGTTTGCTTGCTCACAAGAAAAATTTCACTTCAACCCAGGAAAATCTGCCTTAAAACCACCTCCACTAGGAAAATCTGCCTCTAAAACAGGGAAGAAATTGCTCCCTCTGACAGTGACTCCTGTTACGCCCCTGCACTCAAGATGGTACACAAATTGTGAAAATTTTCTAATTTAGTATAGGAGAAAATACAAAAGTAGCCTTATATTTTTATGGTGAAATATAAGCAAATTCAAAGTGCATTTTTTCTTTCTTTTTCAAGGATTTTGTTGCCAAATAACAAGGGCAAAGAAATCTATTAAGTTGTGTCATTCGATAGAAATTACTATTATGAACACACTATTTGGGTGCCTCAAAATCTTAATATAGGCCCCAGAGAAATTTGTTTACAATGTATTTACAAAAAAACAAAAATGTTTACAAATATTGCAGAATGGACCAGAGTGTAATAATGAGCACCATTTTGACCTTTCATAGTAGGCCGAGCCCTATTTGAGATCGGCATTTGGCAACACTGCTTATAGAATGATGAATGCATATGTTGATTATAAGATAATATGTTGATTGTTTGGAATTTCCAGAATTAGGAAGCAGTTTATGGCTGTATTAAAGCAATAATACCACCTTTCAATTAAAGCATTATCTCGTCTTAGTTTGGGTTCCTGGAGATTTTTGTTTTATGAAACTAATGCAACAAGCTGCAGCTGAATTATATGAGGTGTTTTTTCCACATTTTGGAAGATTCCTGTAGTTTTACCATTGCCTCTGGGATAAAGATTGTCAATATTACCATTATTTAGGAGCCTGGTGTTGCACTGCTACTGGGACCAAAGTTGGATTACTGTGACCAAGTTTGGGGACCAGCAAGTTTGGATCCGGGAAACTGCTGAAGTAGATTACAGTCCTCAACTGGTTTTGACATACTAACCCTGAAGATGGGAACTTGACTACTTAGGTTGAGATGGGTTTCGGAAAACATACCTCAACACGATACTTACTTAAAAACAACAAAATAGGTGGGCTAACACAGTGCGAAACAATATGGACTAATGTCGCGAAAGAGACGCAGTGCTGGTTATATTTGCGTGGCGTGCGCGACTCTGTGCAAACGCTCGCGTACATTTGGTTTACTTTTACGGCGGAACTATAACAACCAAATAATTCCGCCTATTGGGTGGTAAATCAAAGTATAGAGGGTTTGTAGTGGCAATAGAAAGTTTACAATAAGAAAAACATACATCATGTACTGAGCTTTCTTACGCAAGCAGCAGGGACTGACTTTTCAGGAGAGAGAGAGCTCCCCTACAGCTATCCTTAAACACTTTTTAGGAGAGTGATTTAAAGGCTCACTTGGGAATCTGTCTTGCCCTGGTTGCAGTGGTAAAATGCCATGAACCCTCCCTCAAAACTCTCCCCGATATGACCAGGAGCTGGAGAGATTTTTACCGAGCACCAACTTATTTTAACAGTCAGTCCCTGACGCATAATATTTACCAAGCGCTTGCCAGTGTTACACATTATAGAAAGCCGATTTCAGCGTAAGTGCTGCACTCACCTTGCCTGCTCCGCGCAAAAACCACAGCTGTGTGTGGGGACCATTAGGATGGCTTTATGGGGGATCTCCATGTTTGGTAACTTTTAATTTTAAAAAGGTCTAAAGCCAGTGGTGGAACTTCGGCAGGCAGAATTCCCCCAGAATTCAGCTTGCCCATGCATTTTTTTAAAACAAAAACTAAGTTTCACTTTGTGAACAAAATGCCATTTTTTTAGTAATTCAGAATCTTATTTTCTTACTGTAGAAATTCACTAGAAAATTGCCCAATCAGAAAAGACCTTCAAATTGTGGGAGCAATCCCTATTCACTCAACATTCGTGAACTTTGTCCAAATTCCTTATGGTGCATTCTCTAATAAAATCATATCACAAGCAGACAGCACTAATCAAAGACTCACTGATTATCAATCAAGCTATTTTGTCAATTAACTTTTGTACCTATAATGCTATGATGTGTTTGTCACCAAAAGAAACCTTATCTCTTGATATCCAATCGGCAGATGAAACTTGCGTTCAAATATTAACTCTCGCTAAAAAGGCCCCCTCCTTAGTCTGGTGGGCAAACAATTTTGGTAATAAATAGGCCACTGAAATGAAACTGCACATTTTTGCAATGGTGCTCATTAGTGTCTAGAATAAATGGGCATTTCAAAAATCCGTAATCAGATCCT
This sequence comes from Ophioderma brevispina, assembly GCA_023653785.1. Taxonomy (NCBI): domain Eukaryota; kingdom Metazoa; phylum Echinodermata; class Ophiuroidea; order Amphilepidida; family Ophiodermatidae; genus Ophioderma; species Ophioderma brevispina. The sequence goes on along the minus strand of JAMKCH010045918.1, from coordinate 8,076 downwards.
CCTGACTTGCCTTTAAAGAGTTTGATTTTTTCTTGAAATTCATTTGTACACAATTGTCCACCTTTTCAATGCACACTCAATTAGCCTAAACAATGTCAATTTGGTGTCGGCGGCGTCATCGTTTTTGTGCGTCATCACATCATCCATCAAACCCATATATACATGACCCCCCACCCCACCCCTTACTTCTCCCCACCCCCCCCACCCCCCCCCACCCCCCCCCCCCCCCAAGTAAAAACAACGGGCGTTTTAATTGATAGCTTCTTTTCTGACCCAGCAACCATCACCTGCGGAGGCCTCAAGGCTCAATTTAGGGGCCACTTTTATTCTTAATATATTAGAACTCCCATTTGTTCCAAAAGAAAACACATCATTTTAGTACTGTTTGCTGATGACACAATATACTTTTCTCTCATCCTGATCCTCGTGCACTGAACACAATTAATAAATCATGACTTAAGCTATTTCGAACTGGGTTCAAATAAACAAATTATAGTTGAGTTAAAAGGACTAATATTGATCTTTAAAATAAACACAGTAATAAACCAGATATTAAAGTGACATAAAAATTAGCGACACATGATCCAAAAGTTCTAACTACTAAATTCCTTGGCATTTGTATTGACCATAATATATACGGGAAATCTCATACCAAACACATTCAAAAATTACTCCATAATAAAAGGAGTTAATTCGTAAAGTCGACCATTTTACCCAAAAATCATTCATACACTTTTACAATTGTCTGTTACAGTACATATCATATGGTGCTATGGCTTGGGCTGACGCTAACAACAATGGTTTAGATTCACTTTCTACTTCAGAAACGTGTAATTAGAATGTGCACCAATTCCTTGTGGGTAGCTCATACAGATCCCCTTTTCTCATCTCCTTCAAACCTTGAAGTCCCGACATTTACAGGATCCAACTTGCTACCTTCATGTATCATTTAACCATAAATTACTGCCAAATGATCTTCTTGAGCAGGATTTAGTCAACTTCCATACTCGCAATAATCTTATCAAACAGGCATGCTGACATTCCTCATATAAAATGTTTAACACTGTCCTGGCAAATAACACAATAAGAATTCAAGGTCCATTGCTTTGCTCGAATTACCATCCATTTGAAAAACTGCCCCATCACTATTTCTGTCAAAACAAAAATGAAAACATCTTATCAGTTCTATAGTGCTGTTCTCCATTCCTAACTTTTTTAATAGTCTTATCTATTTTTTTATCAATAGTCGGATTTGTGTTAAGGTCATTTGTGAACGTCTGTTGTATTGTTGTTTTGTGTACTTGTGCCTGTTCTGAATTTCAGTGTTACATAGTTTTTGTATATGTAATATTGAAGAGGGGCCACTGCACCCCAGCCCTGTTTAGCCGTGACCTCGTTCATCACTGGTACAGCAATGGTTATCTCATAAAATAATAGTATGTTACTCAAGATACATTACCTGCCAACCCCCCTTTTTAATTAGGCATTATCTCTTTTTTGTACTATTTTGCAAATGATATTCCTGAATTTTGTATTTTTAACTGTAATTTAAATTCTGATTTTTTTGCCAGAAAATCATGTATGTGGCATGTCTGTGATTAATTACCTTCAGTTATGTCTCAATGATTTTTTATTTAAAGTATCACTTGTATCTAATATATTTTCCAAATACTTCAATTATCATTGTACTATATATATCAATTATATTAATTCATCGTACTATATTTTGGCTGTATCTGGTGATGAAAAAAAATAAAGGATGATTGATGATGTCCCATGCTAGGCAAATGGCCTCTTCCCAAGCTATGCAAGTGTTGCATTGAGGTGTGGACTCTGCAGGCTGTAGGTTCCTACAAGCTGAACAATTCATATGCAATTCTTCATGTGGCTACCTCATTTCCTTTTCCATTCGTGGTTGCAATTCTGTGTTATCGGATCCATCTTCCTAATGTCCCTTTTGATTTTTTTGCCATTAATATTGCATTAGTTGTTTTAGTTGCTTCCCTTTATCCATAGGTTTGTTTTATGGTCTCTCCTTGTGAATCCAAGCAGTGGCAAAGCCAGGATTTGTGGCCAGGACACAAGATTTGTGGACTGTACCGAAGGGGTAAGTACCGACAAAAGATAAACTGAAGTGGGGTGGCCCAATGGTCCAAACTTTTGCTCACCTTATCAAGATTACTTAATTTCTTCTTGTTTTCTCTGCATTCTCAGAGATAGTAAAGATATATCGCAAATCGTAGGCTGGTTTCGTTAATCTTGCATTAAAAATCCCTTTTCTTCCCAGTTTACTTCCTCAATATTCCTTCCAACATGCTCAAAGAGTTTTATTGTATGCCTTTCAGGGCGGTCAGACAACTTTTAATGCTAATTGGTTCACTGTCTTCATGGAGTAGTATTGTAGCTTTAGCATTGGTGTATGTTTTTGAATAGTATTATAAAGGGTGGCGTCTATATTTTGGTTTTTCAATGACTGGATGACAGCAGTTTCTTTCGATGTGGAATCAACGGCTTTCTCAATGTCTATGAACCCTAAGTGTAAAGGTAGTTGGTATTCCCTAGATTTTTTGATGACTTGTTTGATTGCTTGTAGATAATCTATGGTTGAGAACCCACTCCTAAATCTGGCTTGATCTTCTGGTTGGTTTCCATCTAGTTACTTAGTGAGTCTATTAATTGTAATAACTTTAGTGAAGAGTTTGTATGTGTGGGACAGTTTGGTGTATCAGATTGAAAATTACATCTTTGGGTAGGTATATTGGCTTTTATTATTCTTTTGTCTCCATTTTAAAATAAAAACACTCAATTTATATAACTTGGGTGCTTCAACATGCCTAAAAACACATGATTCATGAACTTGGGGTGCTTTTCTAACCTTAACTTTTTTAATTTTCATAAAAATTATGGTAAATTGGGTTGTTTCAATTGTGGCCATAAGGCTATGCTATAACCACTTACCATGAGGGAGTGCTTGTCGTCCAATGTCCCTCTTCCATAGATGAATCCATTTACCAATCTCCCTTCAAATGGCGGCACCTCCCATGCATCCTCATCCACTGGCACAACGTCCATGTGGGCACACAAGATGTAAGGTTTGAGAGAAGGGTCACTTCCTTCCACCGTATACAGCAGACTGTACTGGTTCACAACTTCTCGCTTAACGAGTGGCGACGAATGGATGTGGGGAAATGCTGGAAATTTGATGTGATAAAAAGATAGAATGCCCACATTATGCTAAGTCATGCCATCTTGTTAAAGCAGCACTGGCACATTTTCACAAAACATGAAATTCCTTCAATTTGCTCGCAAATGATAGTCTAAGCCATTAGGAGAATACAGATATATATTTTACACAAAAAAATAACACACCCAAAACAGTTAAAGGCATTTATAAGAGGCTAAAGACATCCAGGTAATTGTAGGCTAACTTTTAAGCTTGCTTCATTAATCAACAAAAGTGTCTATTACATGAATATCATAGACTCGTACTCATTCATATTAAACCACAAAGGTCACAGACCGGTGGATCAGGGTAGATGCCGTAGGAATCAACTCTGGCGTGCGTTTTCTTGTGTTAAACTTCATTTTGTCTGCTGTATAAAATGACTCTGGAGTCATTTTATTGAAATTGTCCTGTTTACTCATACAGTCGCTGATGTAGGCTTATAATCATTTCAAGTGAGAGCTAATTAAAATCTTTACATCCATGCAAAAATATAAATTTTGAAAAATCTTGAGGGCACACTATTTTTCAAATGTGCCTTTAAAGGGATAAGCAGCGATTATTTGAGAGAATAAAAAAATATGGAAATGCATTTTTTTCTTATAAATCAAGAAAAGTATGTACAATTCCATATAACTAGTTTAATGTAGGAACAAAAACACCAAATAGTGAAAAAATGATTTTGGGGAAATTTGTCATACCGTCTCCCGCAAAAAAGACATACAGCGATAACGTCTGAGAATCTACACCAAACAGCTGATTGTGGTTTACACCAGTACAGAATAAACAACGTCAATAATATTTGTATTTGAGGTCCAACTATACAGGAAATGGTGCACAATATTACGCTTTATAAATCTGAGATATTCACACAGAACGGCTTTTCTGATCGCAAGTCGGAATTTTGATACGTACGTACATAGAAATTACAGAATCAGATAAAAAGTACTGCCTTTATCTTTAATGCACATAATTCAAGCCAACCACTTGCAGGTTATGTTAGCACATCCATGCCATTCACAAAAATAACAAAATATGAATTTTTTTGATGTTTTCTTTCAGCAAATCGATACTTATCCCTTTAAAGCCACTATCAGCAATTTTTTCTAAATGTAAACAAACAGCGCTCCTATTTTTCATCAAAGTGCATTTTTTTGCACTTTTGTGTTGGAAATTGTTGTAGTAAAGACCCCTGTAAGTGGCTAAGCGTAATGTGCTGTATTTGTCAAGAAATGATGATTTTTATGATTTGTTTACTAATAAAAGTCGGGATCCGACTTTTTTTAGGTGCAGAAACAGTCGAAAATGCATCTTCGGGACCGTTAAATGGTTTAGTGTCTGTTTTTTTTTACCATGAACATTAATATAAGGTGTTGTATGACCTCACACTGGCAATTTTAGAGACAAAATTGGCATATTGGATTTTTGGAAAAAAGGACTGATAGTGGCTTTAAATGCGAACTTGGTATATTTTGGTACAGCAAAAACACCCCCCCCCAAAAAAAAACATACAATATGAGATAAAAAAGAAATACCTTTCTTGTATAAACTTATGTAGCTCAATATTTCCTCATAGTTGATGTCTCCTCTTTCTCTCGACACCGTATTAATCTCACACCCTGCTGGAGATTAGTTTAAGTCTTTCATTGTTCTCCTCATTAAAACTGGTATCCCAGATTGCTCTCCAGATGGTTTTATCTGCTTGTTGGGGAAGGTGAAGTCTTGAGTAAAATAGTCCGACTAAGGCCGATGGGCGCTGACGCTGTATTAGAGAATCATTTTGATAGAGGCGAATTGGGTGTTGGGATCGGGGAATTTTGAATCGAACATAAAAGATAATTATTTGTATGTCAACAGCCTTCCAAGTGTTATCTACTAGGCAGCCGGTAGGGAGCACCCGAAACAAGTAAGCAATGCATTGTATCATTAATATCCAGCTTTCTTAATCTTGCTTTGCTTTAACTTCAAAGTTCTGATTACAGTAGTTTTGATGATTTTGATCCCCGATTTATGAGATATATACCAAACTCATACATCACAATTTCAGGGTTAAGTACAAACATAACCTTTTTTTTTCCATATTTGCTGTTTTTGCACCCTAGGATCCTGTTTGGAAAAAAGACAACAACCCTTTTTACAACCGCGTTTTCTTGTTCACAGCTTATAATCCAACCTTGAATCCAAGTGGCCCCCGGGGGAGCACCTATGCAGGTACTCTCCCTGAGAACGGCGTAGGTACTCCACACTGGTGGTCTTAACAGGGTACCTGTCAGTCCCCTAGCAGGCACTGTAGAGTACACTATGGGATGTTTAGTAGAAAACATAGCTGTTAGAGTTATGCACCCCGTAGGCTTGTGTACTTTGCAAGTGCAATGCATCAAAATAAACTGTACAACTGTAAAAAAAAAAATCACAAAAATTAAAGTAGTGTGTTCCAATTGTCTTAAGGACCCCTCGATTTACCCTAAGTTGTTGGATTTTTATATCATATAAAACAATATTGAACTAATTGTTGTCCTGAAATTTCAGCCTCAAATGATTTCTTTCGAAAGATCAGGGCAACAACACCCATTTTTATGGTTAAATGCAAGCTCAAGCGATTTCAAAATATATTTGGTTTGGTATTAATTAAACAAAAGTAAAACCAACTACAGATCAACCCATCACAGGAGTGAACCATATGCAGTCCATTCAATACTGTCTCACGGAAATGGACTCTACTCAAAAAGTTGATTTTTTTGTGGTAAAAGTCGACCTAACCCCCATAAAATCTCATCACCAAAAGTGGAACTTTCGTGTCAAAATTTCTATTCTTTAATTTTGGACCTTTTTTTCCAAACAAATTAGCAGCCAATGGTGCGTACTCATCAGTCATTAATATGGGCCTTTGTTGCAGCGGTTCTTAAATGACCAAGTCTAGTGATTGTAGCAATTGATTTGTGGCATGATAAGGAATTTATATTTTCAACAGAATGCCCCTTTAATTGGCATAACATGATAATTTGACCCAAAATTGTGTACTGGGGCTGGTGATTAATAACAGGATTACCGAGCAGGTGCCTTATAGGCAAGGCTGCGCTGGTTCTTGTATCTGATTGGTTTCTTCTTCTGGCAACACCAAAATTTGCCTTCAAATTACTACTAGTACCAAATGCTTGGACCTACTAGTATTTTAATCATATTTCAAATCCATAGGACACTGAACTCTGACTAAGTCGGGGGTGTACACAGATCTAGGGTTCATGGTCATTTAAGGAGAAATATACTTTTTGTGCAAAATCTAGAAAACTCCCACATTCAAGAGCTATCAAAAAACACCAAAAGAGTCACATCAAAAGAACTATCGGCACAAAACTTTACAGTGGGGTTTTGGAGTGGAGGAACCTAATACGACTATGCTGCTGTTGCTAATACTCATTATAAAAGAATTACTCGGGGGGGTAGGGGACATGCCAACCTAACAGCAACAGCAAATCACACCCCCCCCCCCCCCAAAAACAGACGTCAACTTACGGGTGCCTAGTAGTTCAAAAATTAACGGTAGGAGGGCGCTCTTATTACGCATATCGAACGGTTAACCCAGACGACTAAAGGAATAGGCCTGGTCACGAATAATTTAAATTAAATGACAGTGATATAAATAAATAAAAAACTGGAAATACATATTTTGCAGCGGGGTTAATCCACTAACCCGACGGCTTCTTGAGTCAATCATTTTTTCGTTAAATTTATCATGATATTACTAAGATCTTTGAACAAAAGGTTTTAAGAGATGATTTTTTAATGTCACTGGGACCGAGACTCCCATAGAAATGCCACATAGCAGTTACACAAATTACCGTTTGGAATCCCAAAGCCCAAATCGAGCAGATCGGTCCTACCCCCCTGAGAATAATTCCATTTTCCATAAAAAAATCAGGTAATATGTATTGGTTTTGAAGGAGTAAAAAATAATGATGTGGGGCAAAAATTTTGTAACAAAACAGTTCAAGACTAAGAGGTGTAACTTCTTGTGGTCACATGACATCAAAATTTTTGTTTGGTAATTCTCAAATTCTGTTTTGTAAAAACGCACTTTTCGGTTTTTTTTGTGTTTTTATTAAAACATGTTCACTCGAGTCTAATCATGGTTTATGGTAATTGATAATTTGGAATGATTTAACATAAAGTTCAAAGCACAGTTCTTATCTAAAACAATAACTTGAACTCTAAATGTTGGGTTTTACATGCTTTAAAAATGAGAATATTAGGTCTCTAGTCATGCAACCATGGAGTTGCGGGCCAAAAATGTGTTAATGCTTTGAAACTATACTCACCAAAATTGTGAGATTGTTTCTTTTTAACAGTATACTTACGACATGATCCAACAGTGCATTTTTGGTGCTCAAAAAAGCCCATCAGATGTTCGAAAACAGTATTGTTTTCTTAACTCCCGTTATTTGGAAAGCTCCTTTTTCCAATGTCGATAATAACAACTAATTGCATCATCTTGGTGCACACAAGATACAAACAAAAGACACATAAAAAAATTTATAGTAACTCAGGCGATCCCTGGTACGGTCATAACTGACGTCACCGGCGATACCATCATGACTCTTCTCTTTCCCGCAACCCCATAGGCTCACCTCTCGGGCGACAACCAAGTGGGGTGGGTGGGAAGGGATCGACATTGGAAAAAGGGGAGATTCCAAATAACGGGAGTTAAGAAAACAATTACTACCGTTTTCGAACACAAACTCCATCATATTTGAATTCTCCTTAGGGTTTCCAATGTCGATAATAACAAATTTCATCGACATTGAAAAACCCCTTTTTCCAGACTAGCACCGACCATAGGCCGGAGGAAGTTGTCC
>JAMKCH010045917.1:0-22163 GCA_023653785.1 Ophioderma brevispina | reverse complement strand
ACTGCATAAACATAACTGGAAAATGAACTGTAAAAGGTGGGTTTATAGAGCATGAGCCATTAGTACCAAGGATAGCCCAAAAAAGCTTTGAATAAAGAAGCTTAATTTCATTGGGGTCCTTAAGCAAAAATCAAAATCTGGGGGAAGCAGATACAGCAGCAGGTATTCAAGCCATAAAAATGTCAAGTTTATACCCCATTAGGCTATGAGGCCAAAGCGAAAAAGATGCTCGGATAAGGATCAAGGTGGCGCACCCCTGAGAAGTACATAATTCTTCCGAAATAATTTTCCTAAAATTATAGAAATCAGTTCTACGTGTGTTCTCACTTCTAGTATGTGCACATTCTCGAGAAAATTAATTAAATGTCATCCTAATTTATGCACTGAATATCAGTGACTAACGGGATGTATACCATGATTCATTGACTCCAGCAAATAATGGGGGCTATTGATAAGTAAATCCGCTCGGTATGTTGAAGACCAAACACTTCACAGATTCCCTTTTTCATCTGGAACTGCAGGGCCATTGTTATAATCCATGCAACTGAAAAGATTACAGGTGTTATACCATCACCCTGATTTAGATGAGCTATTTTTCATGATGTGGAACACAACCGTCCTCTTTCACGAATAAATAAAGTTAGAGGTTCTACTGTGTGTTCAATTTTCTTTGACCCTATATTTCATCTTTTATTCGAAAGGGAAACGAAGGTGAACAAAGCTCATGAGAAAAAGATTGTTTGGCAAACTGTGACCTAACATCTTGGTGCAGATTAGTGGGGTCAAAAAGGCCAATTTTTCCCGGTCAGAGGGCTAAAAAACGGCTGATTTATCATGTTTTTGTAAAATTGTCCCCGGCCAAAGTCGTGGGGGGGGGAGGGACCCCCCTGCCCCCGCCTGTTACGCCACTGATTGTGTGGCATTTGTACTGGGCAGTTACGTAAGTGGGTAGGACCATCATATTGTATTAAATACAGAATGAACAAGACGCGAGGCTGCGCCTCACTGGGAGTGATTCGTGGAAGTATAACAATTTCTATTATGGGAGGAGATTCGTGTGTGATGTTTTACTTGTAGTAATTCATAAACGGGAGTGATTCGTGCACATAATATGGTGAAAAAGATTTCTGAGACCATTTTCATTTACGGTTTTGCATGGAAGCCAGCCTGAGGCCTTGGAGTGGGTGGGTGGTGGTGGTGGGGGAGGATTTCCATGGGCGCTGCGCTAAGGCCCAGGGGTAGATTTCTGACTGAGATCATTTTTATATCCCACGTGGAGTTTGCATGGGCTCAGCTAATGCCGCGGTGGTGGGGGGGGGGGAGTGTCAACACGAATGATTATATACGGGGAATGTACCTCAGAAAGGGACATGTCGAGCATCTTGAACAAAACTATACCTGCTCAAGCAAAATAAAAGCGCACACATACTCGCACGCACACGCACCTTCTCACACGCACGCACACACGCTTAATACACGTTTTGTCGAATCAAAATCAAAATCAACTTTATTTCCATTCCATTATATAAAAAAATCATACACATCGACAATCACAAAAGACATTTCTAAAAAACACAATTAAGGAGGAGTTGGTCAAAACGCCAAAAAGGACAGAAGCGACCACCCCCTTCACATAAACTAAACATAAATAATAGTAAAATGAAAACACACATTGAAATAATAATTATCATAATCAATAACTTTCAAAATACAAGACTTATTATATTCCTATCCTGTTTATTTGTCATGTTTATTAACAACTTATGTGCAACCCCACGTAAATATTTAGTATAGCTTGCCAAGGTCAAAAAATAGATTTTGCTTATAACTTGTGAGGTGGAAGGGCTTTGGGCGGAATGTGCCGAAATGCACTTTGTTTATTCAAATGAGGCTTGTTGCCATAGCAACGGCCCATTTTGTGTTTTGGGCAACTTTCAGCTATTTTGGAGCTGAAAAAAGTGAAAATTTGCCTTTTCAGAAGGTGCCATTGCCTGGACAGTTGACACACTGTTTAAAATTTAGTTTCATAATCAAATAGCCCCATCTTCATTCTATTCAAATAACAAATATTGTGCTCAAAATATGCTCTTTACTATGGATTTTGGACCTGGCAACACTGTAAGTTTTACAACTATGAAAAATTGACTTTTTTGGCCTATGTTTGCAAGAGTAAAAATCCACTTGCGCACTGTTCTAGAATATCGGCTTTCTGCATGTCACTAAAACAGACCTTGCCCTAAACATATCTGATGAGAACAGCTTGGGGAAATATATTTATCATAGGGCGGTGTTGCCAGAAAAAAAGACATTTTGCGAAAATGCCAATTTCTCATGTAGTGAAATTTGTGGGCTTTAATTGGTCAAATTGTTGTATGAAGATGCATTTCTGGACATATGTGCCTAATTTTCTATCATTCTGAATGTTTTTGATGATATATATCAGTTCAGTTGATTGGCGGCTGATACAGTGTTGCCAGATGCTCAGTATGTTGTTATTTTGTACATGTCCATTCACTATAATCAGTACATTAAATGGTATAGTTTAATGTTGCATTCCTGTACATATCATATTCCTCATTTTCTATCTTTCTGAATATTTTAAAGGCAATCAAAATATTTTGGTGATATTTGATAGTGTTGCCAGATTCCAAATCTGTTATCATTTTGTGCAATCTACATCGTTATTTGGTGTAATAGCTTGAATCAAAATTTAAAAAGATAATACTGCAGTCCGATTTTCTTCAAATTATACTGCAGTTCAAATATTGTGGGAAAGCTTCATGATCATTGAAATATTAAACATGGCTGCCAACTTGGCTCCTTTGTTGGCACATTTCCTTAGTGTTATCCTCAATTAATTTCACAATCCCTCGTCTAACCACCTTTTTCTGAAACACCTTTAACTCCCCCTTTAATTTTGCTAAGAAAACACTTACGCTAGTTTATTTGATTTCAACATATGGCTATGTGTCTCCTCTTCCTATTGATAACAAATTAGTACTAACAACCATCTTTATGATGTTACAATGATATCATAATCATATACTAGTAGGATGTTTTAAATTTAAAATCTCCATGGTTAGACTGGGTTTGTTTTATTTTAACTTATTGTGCTCCTATTAATGTAATTTGTTTAGATAGTACAAATTAAAATATGGCTGACAAATGAATTAAACAAATTGATAAAAAGAAAATAAATATAGTAAACAAAAATTACAGTGAGCCTTTTGAAATCGATTGAGCATAATCAGCAAATTCCTTCATTACATCTGCAATTTTTCCACAAATTATCTTAGTTTTGAGTGATTTGTTATTGTTATCCTCACAACAATGTAACAGCATACTCTTATATTTCTTTGTTGCTCGTGTTCAGTTTTCCCCAAAGTCACCCACAATAAGAAATCAACAACTCACCTTTAAAATATTATACACACACTGGCCATAAGTATTGCAACATCCAGAAACCGAAATTCATAATCACCAATTGATTTCAAACTGTACCATGGATTCTTGACGACTCAATACGTATTTAAATTCCAAAGTTGTGTTTTTTCAAACAGATGTTATTCCCCCAAAACCAAGAGAGTGAAAAAACGTTTGATTTGATTGTCACGTTCCCTAAATATGGCGGATAAAAGGAACAGCAAACGATAACTTGTCGATTGCACTCCAGAAGGAATACGGACACAGGCACAACAGATATGGCTTCAAACAGCCAACTTAAGGATGTACGGGTCATTAGGGTTTACTTAAAATTTTTATGGGAGAAAATCATGGTGATTGTGCGGACCGGAAACGAGATAAAGTCAATGGAAGATAGTGGTCTTTGAAATATTCGATAAATCCGAGACACCTGAAATGCAATTCTAATGATAACTCACGTGGTTTACGTAAATCATGTGTAAATTACGCGTTCACATTACATGACAAACAGCACAATGTCAAACGTGCCATTTAAAAGTTGTTTTCAGGGTATCACGTGGCCTCTTTCTTGCCATTAAATTTCCCGAGTCCAACGGTGGTAAAAGTGCTCCAATCTTTTATTGACATTATCTCATTTCCGGTCCATACAACCACACCAATTTTCGACATAAGCGATTTAAGAGTTAAGACCCTCACAAACTCGTAAAGTTCATGTAGCGATTTCTGGGGCGGTCCATTTGACGTTCTCTGCCTGTTTCCTTTTGAGTACCATCCGGAAAGTTATCATTAGCCAGCTTCTTAATTTAACCCGCCATATTAAGGGATAAAGAAAATCAAATTGAACGTTTATCGCACCACTTGATTCTGGGAAAAATCATCTGTTTAAAAACCCCACTTTGACAATAATTACGTAATGTGTAGTCAAGAACTCCTGGTACAATTTTAAATCAATTTGTGAATATAATTGCTTTTTCTGCATGTTGCAATACTTATGGCCAGTGTGTGTATATGTATTTGTGAATGACACAGCAATTCTATATAAGACGTCTAATAAACGGAAAGTTGGCTAAACATTTGAGCAGAAATAAATTAGAAATTACTAAGATATACACACCCTTTAATGACCTTTGGTCTCTACATTCGTACCCCTACATATCCCCGTACAAGTATTTACAAAAAAATAAAGCATGGCAAGCATACCGGACACCCAATTAATGTGTCTTGACCACCTTTGACTTCAATCTATGCACTCAAATTAAATTTCTCTTGTTAAAAAGCATAGGTATCTACCACATCCCCGACTCTTTTTGTCATTGAAGGAATATAGACATACAAAAATCTTGTGCTTGAAGTTTGGCACACACACACACACGTGCGCGCGCGCGCGCGCGCAGAGGCACATTGAGTATACAATCTAAAATACAGATGTTATAAAGGAATATAGACCTAGAATAATTCACTCAACATGTTGAGTCGATTTTCAAAGGCTTACTGTAAAGAAAATTCAGTGAAAGTATTTCTTGTAACTTTATTGTTATTTTTATCTACCTTTGCCAGTGATGACGGACGCTAATAAATGACGAAACATTTTTGAATAATTGTAAGACCATGCTCTTCTCTCATTTAAGTGACAAATCACACCACTTTTTCCAGAATGGATGGAAAAGAAGGTGGCCAAAATAGCTCAAATTTCTGGTATAGGGAGGTTGGTGCAATCTCTGAAGCTTACTTTTTAAGTCAAAATAGATTTAGGTCGTCCGATGCAATCGGAAAGACCTTAATGTCTGCCTGCCTGTGTGGCTGCGTGTCTGTGTGTGTCTCAAACATTTAGTATACACCTTTTGGTGGATACTTTTTCAACTTACTATAACTGTTTAGTCCAGTGATGGATCATGTTAATACTTGGTATGCTTATACATTGAGACAATGAGGCTTATGTGGGGTAAAAGGTCATTCAGGGCAGGGGGTCATTATATTGCTCTAGTATACACATTTTGGTTAACACTCTTCAACTTACTGTAACATTTAGTCCACTAATGGATTGAGTTCATACTTGGCGTGCTTATACATTGAAATAAGGGGTCTTATGTGGGGTAACGGATGAGGTCAAAGGTCATTCCAGGGTTACTTAGGGCCATTAATGTGCTCTAGTATACACTTTTGGTTGGCACTTTTTCAACTTAGCATAGCTTTTTAGCGCAGTAATGGATGAAGTTCGTACTTTTTATACTTATACATTGAGACAAGGAGTATTATGTGGGGTAACAGATGGGAAGGTCAAAGGACATTCTGGGGTCACTTAGGGCCATTATATTGCTCTCTTATTCTTTGACCACAAAATCGGACGACTAGCTATTTGGGACTGCTGTCCCTGTTTTTCTAAATAGCTTTTTCCTTTCATAAAGCAAACACTTGACAATGATTCCATTTTTACATTGCAAGATTTGTGGCTGAAAATTAAAAATCTTCCAATTTTCTGCAAAAATAGCAGAACTTCCTGAAATTGATTACGCATTGTGATATCACAGAGAAGGACGGTGGTACTTATTTGTTGTCAAAAGAAAGAGAGAATTCATAATTATATATTAACACCAAATAAATTTACTACTTTTGGGGGTTAGACATGTTACAGAAAATATCTAGCATATTGTTGACCGGGATGGTTGACAAAGGTTATTCGTCTTTCAACATATCAAAGCAATTGAGGATGATACAATGGGAATGTCTCAATGAAGGATTCACATTGTCATTTTGGTAGCCATATTTATTTTTTCAAAGATGATGATGCTTTCCCAATGCAATATAATTTAAAGAAAATCTGACTGTGGTATTATTTATTTTTTTTTAAATATTGATTCAAGCTGTTACGCCATATAATGATGCACAAAATGATAACAGATTTGAAATCTGGGAACACTATCAAATTTCACCAAAGAGAGGGAAAGTTAGGTTTCTTAACTTGGTTTATTGTTAAAGCAATGGATGTCCTACTCTTATCTCGCTCTCCATGTGTGGCACCCATGTTTGACACTCTTGGTTGGTGTATTAGGTTGAGGCAACATATCAGTTTGTGCTCACCATAGGTGCATCTGCTTCCCACCCACCACCTCCCCGGTTACGAGTATTTTCTTCATCTCCTCTCCCTATTGGGAAAAAGCATTTCCTAGGGTGAGCGGGTCAACACTAAGTGCCTTCTTTTAGTCCCCTTCTCGCTTTCCACCTGGTTGGGTTTGGAAGTCATTTTGCTCTGCTTCAATTGCCATTGTTGCATCAGATTCGCAACCAGGGCAGAGACAGTTGTTTTTCCCATTGCACTCTGTTATCTTGCTGCACTAGGTGCAGGAGAGATTTGTGAGTTTGTTTGGGGTTTTACATATCTCTTCTTCATTCAAAAATACAGACCAATAAACACATTTTGATTGCTTCTGAAATATTCGGATTTAATGTAGGAATTCAGGCCCAATAAGAATTCGCTGAACACTTACTAGCGTAAGTGTTTTCTTAACAAAATTAAAGGGGGATTTAAAGGTGTCTTAGAAAATGTTGGTTACACGAGGGAGGTGAATGTAATTGAGGATGACATTAAGGAAATGTGCCAACAAAGTAGCCAAGTTGCCATTTTGGCAGCCATATTTCATATTTCAATTTCATGATGCTCCCACAAGATTTGAACTGCAGTATAATTAGAAGAAAATCTGACTGCAGTATTATCTTTTTTAATATTGATTCAAGCTATTACACCATATAATGGTGTAGATTGCACAAAATGATAACAGATTTGGAATCTGGCAACACAATCAAATATCACCAAAATATTCAGAAAGATAGAAAATGAGGAACATGATATGTACAGGAATGCAAAATTAAACTATACCATTTAATGTACTGGTTACAGTGAATGGACGTGTACAAAAATAACAACATACTGAGCGTCTGGCAACACTGTATCAGCCGCCAATCAACTGAACTGATAATATGTCATCAAAAACATTCAGAATGATAGAAAATTAGGCAAGCATGACCAGAAATGCATCTTCATACAACAAGTTCACCAATTAAAGCCCACAAATTTCACTATATGAGAAATTGCCATTTCACAAAATGTCTCTTTTTCTGGCAACACCGCCCTATGATAAATAAATTTCCCCAAGCTGTTCTCATCAGATATGTTTGGGGCAAGGTCTGTTTTACTGACATGCAGAAAGCCAATATTCTAGAACAGTGCTCAAGTGGATTTTTTACTCTTGCAAACATAGGCCAAAAAAGTCAATTTTTCATAGTTGTAAAACTTAGTGTTGCCAGGTCCAAAATCCATAGTAAAGAGCATATTTTGAGCACAATTTTTGTTATTTGAATAGAATAAAAATGGGGCTATTTGATTATGAAACTAAATTTTAAACATAGTGGCAACTGTTCAGGCAATGGCACCTTCTGAAAAGGCAAATTTTCACTTTTTTCAGCTCCAAAATAGCTGAAAATTGCCCAAAACACAAAATGGGCCGTTGCTATTGCAACAAGCCTCATTTGAATAAACAAAGTGCATTTCGGCACATTCCACCCAAAGCCCTTCCACCTCACAAGTTATAAGCAAAATCTATTTTTTGACCTTGGCAAGCTATACTAAATATTTACATGGGGTTGCACTTATAAACAATCCCAAACCATTATGTCGAGAGCTAATTCTGGGGTTATTCAGTTCATGCTGCTGTTGAAGAGTATTTTGACAGCTTGGGTATTTTCAGCTAACCTTCCATTTAGCATATATTTTGTGAGTGTATAGAAATGCCGTCTTTGATCGCAAAGACTTACGCTGTCATACGGAGTAAACGCGCTTGTGCTTTAACATTAATCATTAAACTGGACTGACGTCACTGCGTGGAGATAGTAACATGGACCATAGTTTTTGTGGTTCTTTTAAAGTCTGAGGCAATGACAATTGGCAGGTTGGTTGTACAACCCTATGTACATTTTTATACTTGTATTTGTAAAGGACATAGAGCCTGTTTATGCGCTAAAAGCACTTCTATTATCAGTATTACTGTGATTGCAGCCAATAAAAATATAACAGTGAGACCTGAGATGAATACACCTCTTAGGTTTTTTTTTATCTCAGGTGGAACAAAAACAAAAGTTGATTAAAAACAAGCATATACTCCATAAATCATGTCACAGGCTTATTTCCAATGAAGCCCAGGGGTTTGCATGTAAAAATAACTATGTAAAAGCAAAAATGTGGTTAAAAAATAAGAATCCATATGTCGTATGTGGCATACTGAATGATGAAGTAATTAAACAAACCGACTAACACAGTCCGTCTGTTTAGCCCGTCTTTTTAGCATTTTTGTGCGTCTGTTTCATACGTCTGTTAGGCTTTCTGCAGGTCCATTAGGTCCGTCCATTTGGCCCGTCTGTTTGGCCCGTCTGTTTAGCCCGTCTGTTTGCATATTGGTCGCGGCTGTTCCAACGTCAGTTATGCGATTTTGTACCAGTTACTTACCTGGAAATTAATTATGCGACACGCAAGAGCAGTTGGACAGAGAGTTGGATTTATAATGAGCTCAGATTTACTGTTACAGCAACGGGACGGTCCATCTTGTATATGCTATCAACATTCTGAGAAAAAACCAAAACATCAGTCCAAGCAAAAACTCTGCAGGAGGGGCGGAACCAAATGTATCCGTGAATATAGAGCCAATTAGGCGGGATAATTTGTAAATTCATAATAGAAGGAGGTAATTTAACCACGCCACTAAAAAATATGCCAACCAATGAAACAAATTTAGGTTGCCATTTCCTTCTTGAACGACCTTCGACCGAAAAAATTCCCTACCCTATACCTTACAGGTAAATTCTGAAAAAAAACATCCTCTAACTAAAAATGCGGGAAAACCGCAGGAATGGCTTATTGTATGATCGCTTGTAAATTACCAACTAATCCCTTACACCATACAGCACGCAAAAGATACGCTACATCCCACTACATTTTACATTTTCCGACCTTTGGTTTAAATTTTGGACAGGTGAAGGTTGCATTTTTCATCAAAAAAACCAATACGATTTCTTCTCCTTATTAAATAGATTCAAACAGTTATGCCATTGTGGATCTTCGCTTAGGACGTCGGCTTCCAAACACGATCCGTTCATACGCCATCAAAACACGCACACATAGTCGGGTCCACAGCCACGGGCGCAAACCGGGGGAAAATGGTGTTCACGTTCTGTTTGATTTGATGGGGTTTCTAAAAATGATGTTTCCGTGAACGCGATGGTACCGGCAGATTTTTTAAAAAGTGTGCCCAAAGTGGTCCCCCGGGGAACTCCGGGGGTGGGGGGGGTGGGGTAGGGGAAAAAGTTAATTTTGGATACATTGGACCAATTTTGGTGTTTTTGGTGTCCATCTATAGGTTTTCGGGCATGGACAAATTGTTAAAATCGCTTTTTAAAACCCCCAGAATAGATGGCCTTATGCCCAAAATTCAAAAATGGCCGTCAAATTAGTGAGTTTTGGAGTATTAGGTGCATATTGACCAATTTTTAGCATTTTTTGGCAGCCCGAGGTGGTTAAGATCAACTTCCAAAATCCAAATGGCTGCCCATATTTACAAATAAAAATATTCAAATTCCAAAACTAGCTGTTGTATTCAAAAATTTCAAACTTCCCGAAAATTGTAATTTTTCAACATTTGGGATAATATTAACACATTTTGTTGCAGTGTTTGTGGTGAAATAAGTATAAGTTTATGTGGCAATTCAAGCTATTTATAAAAGTATGTATATTCAAAATGGCTTTGCCATGTGCTTAAACTTTCCAAATTGCATCTTTTTTCAAAATGGCTGGCCCAAAAGTGAGTTTGGAGGTTATTTAGTATTAGGTGCCACTATTGAACCGATTTGAGCCAATTTGGGTTTATTTTTTATTTAATTGTTTGGCTCATGAGGCTGGTTAAGGGCAAACCTTCCAAAATCCAAAATGGCTGCCATATACCAAAAAATAGTAAACTTCCAAACTAGGCTGTTGTATGGTCAAAAAATTCAAACGTTCCAATAATGTATTTCTTCAACATTTGGTTTAATTATTAACATAGTTTGCATCTTGTGGTAACACGTATTAGGTATTGCCAATTCAAGGCTGATTTTATAAAGTGTGCAATGCCAAAATGGCTGCCATTTGTTTTAAATTTTCCAAAAGTGCGCCTTTTTTTCAAATGGCCTGTTTTGGGGTATTAGGTGCAATTATATTGACCGATTGAGCAATTTTTGGTTTCTTTTTATTAATTGTTTGGCATCATGAGGTGGTTAGGCAACTTCCAAAATCCAAAAATGGCTATGCCATATATCCAAAATTATCAAAATTCAAACTAGCTTCTGTATGTCAAAAAATTCAAAACTTTTACTCAAAATTACCTTTTTCACATGGTATATATTGAGCACCATCTTACATTTTTGGGGTGAGTATTTGTATATTTATCTGGCCAAATCAAGGTGGTCGCTAAAAATTACACATTCAATATGGCTGTGTAATCGCATTCAATCTATTTTGTTTTCGTCTCACATGTAAACTCCTATTCAGTTGCAGGAGATTTTGCACATATTTACATAGTAAAAAACATTGCATCATTTTAGTAAAAAACCAAATTTTGGGACAGACACGGTAAACATGGTTTTTTCGATCGAAGCATCCTGCGAATTCACAACTCATTTTAACAACGAGTGAACCTTCCTAAATCCTTGGATAAAAACATCCCTGTTGAATGATATCATGGATTTAGCAAGCGGTTTTTCGATGTGGTCCTCATAAACAAAGATGTACAAGCTGAAATGCTTGGTATCCACAGGAGGGGAAGGGGACACCAACCACTTTATATCGAATTCTTCTAAACGGAAAAAGAGAGGTGGCGTGATTGAGAATTCATTCACATTGGGCGGGAGGTTTTCGATCTCAAGGCGGTCGCCAAGGCACGTACTCGGTCATTATTATTCATTGGCATACATAAAACGAACCTCCCAATAACATCTCACAGAGGTTCGGTTTTATCGCCGATTGTGATTGTGTTATGTATCGCCCCCCTCCACGACACTCTTGATGTTTCTGTTTACAAGCCGATCTTGATAAATTCTACACCTGGCAGGAATTTGGCAAATTGAAATTCAACATCCAAAAAATGCTTATGTCCTCAAAACTCACTCATGCAGGCGCAAACTACACCACCATATAAAATGGGAGTACACGTTTTACCAGAAAACTGCCATCACATTAATTACTTAGGGTTTACATTAAACAATAGTCTCAAATGGGATTGGACCACATAAAATATTCAAAAGCCAAAAGGAGTATTGTATGCAAGCAACCTAAACCAAGTTAACCTGAGCTTAAGGCCAAAGGCTAATAACCCTTGTACGGAGCCCAGTTAGAATACTCAAGTACAGGTGTGGGATCCACATAACCAGGACCTCAAACAGAAATGGGAAAATGGTTCAGCATTCGGGCGGCCAGGGGTTGTGCTTCTAGAAACTACGAAGACCAGGTTTGCATTCCTTTCTGAGGAAGTTCTAACACCAGGCCATCCGAATCTACTCGTCATACCATAATGAATCATCGTGAGACCAAGTGCAACAAAAGGATTGTTACAAAACCTCTTTTTTTCCAAAGATAATTATATGAATGGAATAGATCAATTATGACTGCTAATAAACCATCCATACCAAACGAAAAATTTTAGTACCAACACTGAGAACAACCAAATCGCATCTAAGGAAAAGCTTTTCACCGCCACCCACCCCTCTGCGTTTGCTTCGAAGGGAAGTTGTTGCGAAGGAGACAGTCAAAGTCAAAGTCATAAGTAAACGAAACCAACTGGGGCACCGGGGGATATGATATTACTTTCTGCGCAACGGTCATGACGTGGTCCGCGGAGCGTGCCGCGAAATCGTCAACAGAGGCGGTGTGGCAGGAGAGATAATCCTCCGGGATCAGCCGAAAAATGGTGAAACAATATGGCAATCGCTTTCAGTTGACTCTTCACGCAATATTAGTTTCACGCTTTATTCCGTTGGTCTATGGAGCCCGGGACTATGATACCTGCCGGACTATGATTACCGTTCACAACGGTTCTGTGTCCACGATGATCGTAGGGATGAAAGAGTACTACCTGCGAGAAGTGGCCTTCTGTTGACGATTTCGCGGCCAACGCTCAGCTGAAACCCAGTCATGACTGCTGCGCCAGAAGAGAACAGAAAGTATAACCCCGATGCGCAGAGAAGTGGTTTGTTTAAATGTGGAGATGAAAACAAGGAGATTGAGTCGATTACCAGCCATATTGATGTGTAATTTTTATCGACCCCCCCCACCTTAGTGCCAGGGATAACAATTATAACAAAATACTATCCCAAGAAAGGTAAAAAGTATCCAAATATACCCCAAATGTTGAATTGAAAAAAAAACCATTTGGGTCTAGGTTGAATTTTGCATACAGCAGTTAGTTTGGATATGTTGAAATATTGTGATAGAGGCAGCCACCATTTGGGATTTTGGACGGTTGCCTTCTTAACCAACCTCATATGGATGCCCACAAACAAACAACTAATAAAAAAGAAACCAAAAAATGGCTCAAACGGTAATATGCACCTAATATTCCAAAAAAATCACTTTGGGCAAGCCATTTGAAAAAAAAGACGCTGAAAGGTTAGGGACAATTTGGAAAATTAACAACTGGCAGCCATTTTGAATGTGCAAAACTTTAGAAAACAGCTTGAGTTGCAAAAAATCATAATTACATATTCAACCAAAGGGAAATGCCCAAAAATGTTGTTAATATTATACCAAATGTTTGAAGAAATACATTTTCGGGAAAGTTTGAAATTTTTGACCTACAGCAGCTTATTTGGAATTTGAATTTTTGACATATAGCAGCCAATTTGGATTTTGGAGAGTGGCCTTATCACTCGGGGATCGCCAAATAAAATGATATAGGAATATGGTCAATATGACCTAATACTCCAAAAAACTCACTACTTGGGCAGCCATTTTGATTTGGGCATTAAGGCGCTATTTTGGGTTTGAAAGCTATGTTAATCAATTTGTCATGCCCAAAAAAATAGCCTATAGTGTACACAAAAAACCACCAAAACTTGGTCAAATGTATATTCCAAAGTTCAACTTTTTCCCTAACCCCACCCCCGATCACCCCGGGGGACCACTTTGGGCCACACTTTTTAAAACATTGCCGGGGTTACCCATGTGTTCAGCGGACAAAAACAAATCAGTCTAGAAACCCTATCAAACAGAAAGTGAACCCCCATTTCCCCGGTTGCGCGTGGCTGTGGACCCCGCAACAGTGAAACAGTGGTTATGGTAAATATGTGCAGTGAGGAGTGTTCTTTTATAAGCGACCGTAACAAACAATGCATGGTAGCGCAATGTATCACTTTCTTTTCTGTTACTTCGAAATGTGTGAACACATACACAGGTTGCTTTTTGTCACACATGCTGTATGATATTGCAATGGGTAGCTGTTCATTTTACGAAATAGTACAAAGCTCTTTATTCTGCGCCAAAGGTAAAAAAAGTTGACAATTAAATCGACCATGTGTGAGTGCACCAAAGTTACATTTTGCCGAATAAGTCATGTAAATTTATATATTAACCCGGGTGTGGTCTGATAGAACCCTCAAAGCCGCCACTCTATAGCTCGAAAAAAAAAACAAGTAAAGCCAACAAATTAATAGACATCTGAAATGTTGCATTTGCTAGTTTCCGACATTTAAAAAAACCCCTTCTAAAGGACTCATTATTGACCGATAATGGCCGGTTTTAAACTGTGCACCACTTTTCTTATCCAGGGATCGTTTACTGTTAGTTGTATTTAGAAAATACCCACATGCTTCAAGCACATTATTTTGTTATTATGCTTCTGTTGCTCGGGTGTGTCAACGGGTCATTGTGGTATTGAAAAAAAGCTGTAATTTAAATTATAGAATTCCCACGATCTACCTTCATTTGTTGGGGCCCGCGCTCTAGATGGCAGGACAACTAGCAGCAAGACGAGATACGTGGAGCTAGGCCGTTGTGCGTGTGTATTGGTGGATGTGTGGGTATGTGGTTGTGTGTGTGGCTGTTGTGTGTGTGTTCACAATAAGATAGTTAGTTTTTTTTTAAATTGAACCTCAATGTTGGAACAAGTGAAATTACAAATTGGAACCAAACTTTGTATGTTGGCACAATGGGATCAATATATGTGATTGAGGGCGAAAGGTTCAGTGGACATCAAAAGTCATGTAGAGGGTCAATTGAAAAAAGGGACTAAAAAGTAAATTAAACACAATTTGACCATTAGAATGAGAAATTTGAAGTTTCAATGAAACCGCCAAGATTGTGTCACCGGTCAGAGATAGGGCCCACCTTGGCGGGAATCCCTCCATATCAGTTGGTGTATGGGTTCATGAGGTTCTCATTTGGCCAGGGTCAAAGGTGCATGGCGCGGGCCCACCGCTTATGCTTGCTGCTACCACAGATTTCTGAGAGGCCAAAGCGCGGGAAAGCACCGGAGGACAGGCGAAAAAATTCTGTCCTTGACTGCGGGCAGTAGTGCTCTGTCCTCCACGTGGCTGCCTCTAAGATGGGTGTAGGCTTGGGACGCTCTTTCAGATGATAGGAGATTGGGCCCAAATAGCCACTCTTCCTGGTCGTGAATGCTTCAAGGGAAGAGAGGTTGATTCTGTGTGTGAGCCATTTCGGCACGGTAATTTGCTGGTGGTTAGGCCCTCGGAGAATAACAAAAGATTCGAAGATCCGTGGGTAGGTCATAGGATGATATAAACAAACTCTAAGATTCAATAGAAGCAAAAAAAAAATAATGAAAATTGCCCTCCACGAAAGGCCAATTACAGTCTAACCATGATGAAGTCGTGATAAACGCATCTCCGGACGGACTAACGGGTCAATAGTGTTCCTTTTGGAACTTTTTTCGGTTGTCACAACTCCTAAACAAAAGGAGCACGTGTATGTACAGATGGTGTACTTTCATTTGTATGGTTAAACAATTTGTGTCTGTCTTCGTATAAATGAGGACGCGATGAGGGGTTTAAGTTCTTGTCCATAGTGGTTGAGAACAACCGGTAGTGATATTTCATGCTGACAGTCTCACAATCTGATTGTAAAAGTGGGTAGTTTAAGTAAGCATAAAGTGCGAGCAGTAGATTTGATGTAGCGATACGCGCTCGCTTTGTGCACAAAGACGACATTGCTATCTGTGAGGGCAATTAAGTTTTAACTAGGTAGGACGAGCGTAAGACAAAATAGCTATATTAGAGCGAGCATGAAGTACGCACATTTTAAGTTTTTAGGTAAAGTGATGTGGGGTCTGAGGGGATGCAGGGGGTAGGCTATCGACGTAAGGGGGGAGTTGGCTTTTGATGAATACCCATGCATCGAAGTATCTGTCATCTGTAACCACAATAAGCCCAAGAATTATACATCGGCAGTGTTCTCGGGAACGACAGCAATAAAATTGTATTTGTGGTCCTACCGTCCTATAATTGACTGATGAAGATGAGGTTCTCTAGTGTTATGAGCCATAAGGACACACGACCTTCGGGACGAACGCAAATGGAGGAGATAAAGGCATTCCCCACAAACACAACATTGTTATGCTACCTGAGGAGATTTAATGCCAAAATGGGAACGACGACACAGTTTTACTGCACCAAAGAGTCGACGGTCTACCACTCATCTAGTGTCTATTGGCTGATCAGCGACTCCACATCTGCACATTCACACAACCATGTGTTCTAGTGACAATTGAACAGGTCATATCTGCCTCACACTCCGAGATGTGGAGGAACACCACCTGCCGTTAGGAAACCACACTATACCTCCAGAAACTAGTGTTGGAGGCCCGGGTTCCCCCCCAGTACCTGCGATGTCAACCAGTAATGCCAGACACATACCCCCTCTTTCTTTCCTGCCTCTATTTGACTCCATCACTCACGTTAGATAGTGTAGTCCACTGTGGCTTGCATAATCTCTATTACGTGACACAGCATACCCCAATCTACTTTACATTTTCTCGATTATCACTATAACGCACTCTCCTTTCTCTCAACCACATTGGACTGTTTGCTACTTCTTTATTTCTGTTACTGAGTGAACATTACCAGGATAAATCTCAGTATTCGTGCTCCAAAGAAAAAAAGGCAACAATCTCTGCAGAACTTCCAAAGCACTAAGGCCAGACAACCCAAATTCAGAGTTTGCTGTTGCGGTGCTAAACCTTTTCAGCCTTCTGACAGGACGAGACTTCCAAGATCAATCTGCCCAAAAGGAAGTATGATAACCTTTTCAACGGCTTGTTGGATGGCTGCCAGAAAAGTGTTACCCACAAAAAAGAACCAAAGAAAGAACCTCCGTCCATCTCTCAATGTCAGTCTTTGAAAGAAGCCAGAAAAGTGTAGACTTCAAAAATGACTCCGAAAAGGGTGATGACCACTACAGAACCCCGTCAGGAATCAAAAGAAGCGGCCTTCAGAAGAAAGGAAAATCTGCAACGGAGACAGATCTGGCAGTCAAAAGGCATCCAACTCTAACAAAACATGTCGATGCCTGGCGGCGAGTCATCAACGGAAATACTGGAAAGAAAGAAAGAAAACCAGCAATGCGTATCGGGTACCCAGATGAGAGAATATCAGCATGGCTTCAACATTTCCAGAATCGTCTTGGGAAACAACCAACTGTTCCAGGGACACTGACGTTGAACAACTCATACTTGTAGTTGAACGCCCCTCCCAATTGAGTAAATGCATTCACTTAGTGAAGTTGAGTCCGCTTCTACATCAAGCCAAACCAGGTGGGGCCATTGGACTTGACACATTCTCTAGAGCTTTGGAAGTCCAAAGAAGTTCAAGCCAGCTACTCGAAGTTGCCATAGAGCATGAATCCTTCTGATATCCTAAACAGTGGTAACTGAGGTGCATCATTCCCACCTAAAAAAAGGAGACCTCTTCACAGCCGAAAAAACTATAGAGGGATTAGCCCTCCTGCACCGGGGCAAAGGTCTACAAATCGATGTTGTTGAACAGAATACGTCCACACGTAGGACCCTCTTCTCCGTTGGAATCAAAATAGATTTTAGAGGAAAACGTTCCACCATCTCCCAGAGATTATTGCCTTGGAAGAGTACTGAAGGAAATTAAAAAAAAAAAAAATCTCCCACGGCAGCCGTGGTCATGACTTCTCAAAGCTTTGACTCCCGTACACCGAGATCGAAGTTTAACATCCTTCGAGCCTATGGTTATCCAGATCCATCAGTTTGGGCTATTAAAGTTGATGTATGACAATTTACAGCCATTGTCTTATCACTAGATGGAGAGACTGAAACCATTCACTAATTCAGCGGGGTGTTCTCCAAGGTGACACCTTGACCACATTAATTTTTCACAGTTCTTGATTATGTATGCGCCATGCCACTTGCGATATCGCAATGAAACTGGGTTCGGTTGTAAGCCCAGAACGGAGCAGCGGCATTACCAGAAATCCGACTTCACGATCTCGATTTCGCAGATGACATTGTCATTTTGCGTCATCTATGAACAAAAGCAGAAACTTCCTGTTACGAGTTTGAAGGCAGCATCAAATGCAGGTGGTCTACACGGAATAGGGAAACTAAAAACCTTCTGGTACATATTCCATCGTCAGCCTGTGTTAAGCCATCAAAGGAGGTGTAACTCGAAAATGGACCTGACTTCAAATACCTATGGTTTACATAATTCCAGCTTCTTTTCATTGACTTCAAAACGTAGGCAAGCTCAAGCATGGGGCGCCTGCAACTAAATCACAAGATCTGGAATATCCTCCTGGATCGAAGACTAAAATCAGGATTCTTCAAAGCCTGCTGGAGGGAAGACCATTCTGTTGTAGGCGCAGAAAACTTGGGACATAAGCATAGAAAATGAAGACGCATAAACGGGTTGCTACATGCAAACTTTGAAAGGTGCCGACTCTTGGAAGGATTAATATTCAAAACACCAAAAAGTATACGTGATATCCCTCCAATATATTCAACAATCAGCCAACGCCGTCCCCGTTAGTTTTGCTGGACACGTCCGCACCACCGACCAACCCATCACCCACTTGATTTTCTGGGGCTCCTCCGGGAGGGAAATCAAGCAGAGGCAGAAGTCCCATTCAGTACACTGACACCATCAGGAGCGATATCAATTCTAGATTATTCAAGAATACAGTATATTCATGCATGACAGGGATATTTGGTTCGAACATGTAGCCAGTTTGAGTCTTCATTCCTTCCACGAACGACCGACCGTGTGATGATTGCTGATGAATGAAGTGATTGTTTGGTTTAAGTTATTTGGGGATTTGTAAAAGTTCCGTGTTCATTGTTCCAAATTAATGCTAAATTTGGGAAATAAACCGTAATCGTATTATAACCAAAATTAATATGGTAAATACGTAAGTATTGGACAAAAGTAAATCGAACAAACGTAAGCAATTTCAAGTAAAAGTGCTTCAATTTATTGCCGGCGTATTATTAGACTAAGTAGCCTATAATTGGTTTTATAGATAAGACTTTTTTGCACTCACAATTGAATTTTCTGTTGAATGCAATGAAGTCGTAATTGGTGAGATTGTTGCACGCAACAGAAATCCAATGGCGTGTGACGCCACCTTAATTTTTTTGTAATTATTCTATAGTCGGACTATAAATTGGGGGGGGAAAAATTAGTGATTATTTAAAAAAAAATGCACTTTTATCCTCTGTAAATAATTAATTTTTCATTCTAAAACTCACTTTGCTCAATAAAACTAAAAATGCTTCTTCCTTGTTAAAAACTGATGGAAATGTAGATTACTCCGTGTTTGCACTCGCGCGAAGCAAATCGTCACCAAACATCACATGTGTTGTATTTTACCCAAAATACTTTTTATGAGAAATCGCGATTGAAAATCTTCCCTTGGTAATAGACCGTTGAAATTAAGTGTAAAAAGAAAGAGTGACTTACTGGAAGAATTAAAGAAAAAACATGAAGTAATAGTGGGGACGATCCTCTTATTTAAAGTACAAAGTTTGAAGTTACGTTTTTAAAGCAAATAGAAAAGTAATTTGCAAAAAACGACGCAGGTTGATCTGTATCTTTATGTAAAAAGATCAGTATGAGATAATTAGTTCGGACGCGGAAAAAAAAGTAGTTGTTATGTTTAATTTAGTGTAGAAGACAAATATCAATAATTGTAACTCCATAAGTGAAGTCACATTCATCTTTAAGGGTTTGTAGAATACAATGAACAAAGTAATACACTAAAAAATGTGAAGATACGACAGCAGTCGATGCCGACGACAAAAAAAAATCCTTGATGTTAAACAATACGAATTTTCGTTTTCGAGAAAATAGCGTTTTGAAAAAATTGCGAACTCTTTTAAAGAGTCGGTGAAAACATCTCCATATATACGATTCAACGATCAAACCCGATGAAGAAACGAAATGAACAATGACAATTTCTTTTTAGCAAATATTCACGAATTCTTACTTGATAAAAGTATCTAATTAACCATTTGGAATGTTACCCATCGTACCGTCACACCAACATCTAAGCAACGTGGCGATTAAAGTTCCATGACATAGTGAAGGATGTTGATTTCTCCATACTAAAGCGTTATTCAGCATCCGTCATTAGGAACAAAACCTGCACCAAAATTTCGAAACCGTCAAACCAAACCTGCGTCAATTGCGAAGTTTCTTAATTTAGCTATTACATAATGACGGGTGTTGAGTGGCTTGCCGAAGATTCACCGCTTTGAACTTTAAGAAATAATATACTTTTATCTTAATCCTTTGAACACGGGAAGCGACTACAGTCGCTCTACGGTCCAAATTTGGTCAAAATTTGTTTCACAAAGGTCAAAAATTATTAATGCTTACAATGCATCTCAGAATCAGATGACAAATGCATCTAAATAAGCAACAAAGCACTTAAGTTTTTGCTGATATTCTTTTTAGATGGCTTTCCAAATGACCTGCAAGCATTTGTGGATGCCATTTAGAAAGCACTGACCATATTTCTATTTACTTAAGACAGAATTGGCCCGTGCGAAGGGTAAAGGAAAGCACGCTGAGTTGGCTTGGCCATTGACATGTGTGTGGCATGTTCACCGTCCAGAACTTCATTAGGCCCAAGACAGTGTTTGCCCAAATCAGCACAAATCAACGCTATAAGATAAATGTTTTTTTTTTTCATATGTTGTAACATCGTCCTTCTGCTGTCAAAATTGAAATCCTTTCTTTCTGCCAAAAAAATGTTTGAGAAAAAGCAAATTTCAAGGTTTGCATTTCCTATACCAACACACAGAAAGGCTATTTGAGCGGCCTATGCTACTATACCGTCTTGCCCTCGGGTCAATTCATACCAAATGTTATCGGGTCATGTAACAATAAGAATTGGTAGAGAAAAGTTTTATGTTTTTTTAGTGCCCAAATTGCGATCTTAGAATGGCCGAGAAAGATGAGTTTCAGGAGTAAACTGAGGGTTTTTTGTTTGTGATTTTTACTTTTGAGACCGCTGCACCATGTAGACATTATTACTGATTTAAAAAAATCGCATAAACAACCACGCACGCACAACATACACACCTAACACAGCAAAAATCAAATCGGAAAAAGACGGTAATGAAAGGAAAAAATCACACATATACACACCACGTTTGCGCGCATTCGGAAATGGACATTGACCCAAATTGTATCTTGTAAGCCAAAATATTTATCCCCAAATTCACAGTGGGCCCTCCCAGATATTCTTTTAA
Source organism: Ophioderma brevispina (assembly GCA_023653785.1). Taxonomy (NCBI): domain Eukaryota; kingdom Metazoa; phylum Echinodermata; class Ophiuroidea; order Amphilepidida; family Ophiodermatidae; genus Ophioderma; species Ophioderma brevispina. Next base: position 933 of record JAMKCH010045917.1, on the reverse strand, counting down.
CCTTGAACACGCAAGCGACTACAGTCGCTCAACGGTCCAATTTTCAATTTTTTTTGTCAAAAGGTCAAATTATTATTTCAGGTGCATATTCAGAATCAAAATGAAAATGCATCTAAATAATTCCAAACCAGCCTGTCTTGCTGAATATTCTTTTTAGATGGCTTTCCAAATACCTGCAATCATTTGTTGCCATTTATAAGCCACTGACCTATATGTTATATTACGTATCAGAATTGGCCCGTGTCGAAGTGGGTTATAGCTATATTTCTTTCATAATTACCTCGTTTCCTTGTGTCAGTTACAAATTTAAGACAAGAAATCTTTAGAACAAATCTATTTTAAAAGCTCTGGCGGGACGGGAAGTCAAGTATATACTTCTATGACAACGGGTTTCAAACCTTTTTTCACTATGTAATACACCACCACAAGTCTCTGTATGCAACTACGTCCAAATTGTCAGTTTTCTAACTTAAGATTTTATTAAGTACCTGGAAGCTTCGACACTTGGCAATTTGAAGACTTTGATATTTAGTAGCATTTCCTTTAATGTGTAAAAATGATAAAACTTCAATCATCCGCCACTATGTAAAATACACCCAACGATAATGTTAAATGTACAAAGGTTCAGACATTTTAATAATAATAAATACCTTGACTCATTTTTGGAATGAAGTGTTTTTTACCATCAATTTTTTAAAAACCCTCAAGTCGAATTGCATTGTTTAGTGGGATTACATGTGTAACGCCATACTTCTCATCATTTGGAACTTATCAGATATGGAGCTGGAGTTTGTAAAGGTAAACGGTATACAAATATCACAGAAAATCAGTTGCGAAGGGCGGTGGAAAGCATCGTGATTATACTCTTTGTGCCAATTGGATATTGTATGTAATACAATTTGGAGATTGTTGCATTGACATACAACGATACTT
>JAMKCH010045916.1:0-25367 GCA_023653785.1 Ophioderma brevispina | reverse complement strand
GTGGGTTGAGTAAAATATTGACTCCTTATGCAGAGTAAACTTAATAACATGGTTGAGTTGAAAATGTTTTGAATGCGGTTTATTAGGAACTATACTCATAACGTGTGTCCCACAAAAAACGCAACACTCTTGTGCAGGGCGCATAAGTTTGAACAAAAAGACGGACTACTTATCTTTGTGATAAGGTAAGATGGGATGTCAGAATATCCTTGAAAAATTCATAAAGGTAGAGTCAATAGTTTTAAGATATGACCCCAACATCAAGTACCCGCCGACCCCATTTTACAAACATAATGAGGAGCTGGTTAACCACAAGAATGGCAAGGAAGAAAAGAATGGACAATACACATTGGATTGCAATCAATATTTACTTGCCCAATTTTCTTGCAGAACAACCTCTACTGGGTCAAATGATGCATTTACATAATTATTATTTAACGGAAATAATAAAAACATTAATTTATTGGGGATAAAATTGGTTGAAGAATTATAAAAACTATGACTAAGTATAGACCAAACTCCCACATACATAAAATGATCAAATTGCGTTGGGCTGAGCAAAATTGATGTTAATGAAAATAATGTTACATCTCAACTTTATTGAAAGTAAAACCTATATTTTCATCACAAAACTCAACAACAATAATTAATTATTTGTCATAAATTTTGGGTGTTAAGATAACTTTTTGTGGGCCGTCACAAAATGATGATGAATAACTTCTTTGTGTGCCGTCACAAAATGATGATAAGATAGCTCTAATCCAATGCAGTCTTATTTGGACAATCGAAGAGTTTGTGATCATATATAATTCCTAATTCGATCTTTTAAGTGGGTTAAAATGCATGTTTTAGCTGTTATTACCAATGGAAAAACATTCATATAGTAATATTTGGTTGCAGCACCTGTCTTTGAAAAGGGGAAAAATGGTGGTTGGACTTAGAGATCATATTGGTGGTTCTGGGCACAAAAACCGTACAGTGCCGTATTTGTAGTTATTGCGGCTCAATTTGGTTATTATATGGGTCCTTGCAGGTTCCTTGATATCTGGGGTCAGGTCATATCTTAAAAATATTGACTCTACCTCTCGGAATTTTCAGGGATTAGCTAACAGTCCCATCCTACCTTAAAAACAAAGAATAATAGTCACGTGCTTTTGTCAAAACTTATGGCGTTACCACCATGTGTTGCGTTTTTTTGGGGACACACGGTTTAGATGAGTAAAATTTTACTCGACAGTCTATGGCTTAAAGTTACCCTGCCGTGGAGTAAAAAGGGAACAAACCTTCCTGGTTGATTAAACTTTAACTAGTAGGGTTGCGTAAAACTTTTACACTTTAGATGAGTGTAAAAAAATTAGGTCAAATCAACTTGAGTAAAGTTTAATCACCTGGAAGGGTTTTTCCCTTTAACATCCCAAATGATTAAAATTTTACCACTAGAAGATTAACATTTTTAAGAGTGTAGGGGTCACAACAAAAAGTCTTGTAAAAACATGTCATTTATTTGATTGGGTTTATATCCAACCCACTTTACATTTAGTGCCGATTCAATTTATTTTATTTAATCTGGTGTGAGGGGAAAGAAAAACAAAATAAAAAGCATATAAATACTTTTGATAGTTTTCTTTCATTTACTATTACTATACCATGAAATGGTTAATTACCTGAAGAAGTATGATAACAAGGCGGTTCTTCGAACACAAAGTGTAGCCATGGTGGCGCGATCACTGATTTATGAAACATTTGGCATGTGCATAAGGAGAGCAAAGCATGGAGAGAGTGTTTGTAGCCTGAGTGCTATTTGAAAAAGGTAATAAACAAATTACAAAAAAGTCTGAAAAATATACAAATTAAGCTTAATTAAAATTCATGAAATGCAAAGAATTGCAAGCCAAAAGTACACTTGATTTGTGGAACCTTACTCTATCCCCCTATCAAGTTTGAAGTAAATCAGGCTTAGCGTTTAGCCAGCATGGGGAGCATTTTGAAAAAAAGGTGAACCGAAAATGTCTGAAAAACAAATTGGTTTGGGTGTGTTGGACTGCTGTGTCGTATGCCGTTGTGGTTTGTGAATGGCGGTCACAGGTTACATGAGGTCCCAAGGTGACATGGGCGTCACAACCACCAAGGTCCACATGGGGTGGTCCACCAAGGCTCCCATGGGGTTTACCATGGGTCGCATGGGGTCACCAAGTCGCATGGGGTCACCGAGTAGCATGGGGTCACCGAGGTCGCATGGGGGTCACCAACATAAAGTCCACCTGTTCAATATTCATTGGGTCTAATACCCATTTGGACCAGATTGACATTCGACCAAATGGATATTGAGGACCGACATCGAATGAATTTATGACCAAATGGATATTAGACCAAAGGGTATTAGACCAAATGGGTATTAGACCAAATGGATATTAGACCAGATGGATTTTAGACCAAATGGGGATTATTAGACATTGGGTTATTAGACCAAATGGATATTAGACAAAATGAAATTAGAACAGATGGGTATTAGACCAATTGTGTATTAGACCACCCAAATCGGTAGAGACGATATGGAGATTAGCCGATATGAGATTAGGACCAAATGAATAGGAGACTTAAATGGCATTAGCACTAAATGGTTTTTAGCCTAATGGATATTAGGACTTAAATTGGATCGACCCAATTGGAGTCGCCACAATGCCAATAGACGAAAGTGGATTATACCAAAGGCAGTCACCCACCTTCCACCTCTCCAAACTCACCCCCCACACTTTCCCTCCCCAACGCACCCAACCCCGCCACACAAATTTGTGAATGGGCCAAAGATGGACCTGAGGCACCAAGGTACACAAAAGTCACCAAGGTCACATGTGGTCACTCAACCCCTCGCCGACACAACACCCTTCCCCCTCGGCACACTCACTTTCCCCACCCTCCCCTCCCCAACGCACCCACCCCGACACACAAATTTGGATGGGCCAAAGATGACATGAGGCCACCAATTGTCACATGAGGTCACCCAAGGTCATATCAGGTCACCAAGGTGTCACCGAGGTCGCATGGAGTCACAAAAGGCACACAAGGGTGGCGTGTCCCTGGGTTGTTTTCACACAGTCACCAAGGTCACATGAGGTTACTCCACCCCTCGCCGACCCACCACACACTTTTCCCCTCTCGACTCACCCCAACCTTCCCCTCCCCAACACCCACCTTCCTCATCCATATGATTCACACAAACAGATGTATGGTATAGTAGTCTTCCATATGTAGCACAGGAATTTTGCATTATCCGATGTACCGTTATTGAGCGATACAAGCCTTATGCATATTTAATTAGCTCCTTGCATACCAAGCCGCATGTATCAGGAAATTTCAAATGGCAAAGAAGATGCGCCCCATACAGGGGGTTTTCGTGCAGTGGAGGAAATTTTGCATATCCGAGTATCGTTAACAAAAATATAGCGATTATGCTGATTTTTGACATATTAATTAGCTCATTGCGTATGTAATTTGCCCGAAATAGCCCCAACATTAATCAAGTAGAATACTCATTTAACCCGCTTCCTTCCACAAGGTTACATCATTATACGCCGTATGAAAACCCAGAAACTTTGCACACAGCCTTGCCGGAAGGTTTACAGGAAAAATTCGTTCAGGCCGGACACCAAAAACAAACGATTCCTCTCTGGAAACTGATAAAAAACATACGATTCTCTCTGGAAACAATGGATCCCACTAAATGACAATAGTTGGAGCAGAAAAAGTATTAATTCTTAATGCGATAACAAAATATAACAAGTTAATATTTGATTTTTAAAAGAGTGCTCTTTACTTCGACAGTTTTAGGCAAAACATTTAAAGGGAACATGATAATGAAGCATCCCATCATCCAGAGGGACCTCTATGTGTCTCTCAATTAGATTATTTCCATGATAATCTTTTTTCAACAATTAATAGGGAAAATCAAATTTCCCTTTCAAACAAATTTCCACAACGTGGGTGCGTTTGTATGGTGTTATATTCACAACCAGCACCCCTCAAATTCACCTATGCTTCTAAACCTTTTACTCATATTAGGAAGACGCGGTCATTTATTTATGGCCCAGGGGGAATGGAGGGATTTCGGCAAAAAATGTTTGCGTTCCCCCTCGCTTCCGTTCAAAAATTGAACACTCCCCTTGCATGTTGATTCCCATTTAAAGGTTCATGTTCCCCTCTCTACGTTGATGAAAAATGTCACGTTCTCTCTTACAAAATTTTTCGGGTCCCCCCCCCCCAAATCCTCCACCCCCCCCCCCCCCCCCGGCGTAAATAATGGCCCCTTCCTTAGTGGATCTTGGGCATTGTTTCAAGTTTGATAAGAACTTTTTTTAAAAAATATAAAGAAAATCAGGGCAATTCCCTAAATCCACTTTCCAGCAATTAAATGTGGCTGAGTGATGCTGGGCTGTCTATTTTAAATCAACACTCTCAAATTGACGTAAAACGCTATTTAACCTATAGGTCAAATTAGTGGATAGTGCGAATGTTTCATAATGAACGCTATATAACCCTCGTCTTACCGAAGGGGGGGGGTGGTACCACCCCCCCCTTTCAGGTAGTGTTCCCCGGGCTGCAAAACCTCCTTTTTTGGTGCCAAATTATTTAATGTAATTGTCAATGAAATGTTCAGCTCCTTTTAATCCAAAAAACAAACACCACCGGGGTATAGGTAAGTTACAGGGTGATCCCAAAGTGGAATCGATAGGGGGGGGGGTGCGTAACCACCCCCCCTCCGGAAGGAGCGTACCAACATGCCTAACACAGGAACATCACATTACACTTGATTTTGGTACCAATTGATAGCTAGGTCCGCCCTTCCTTGATACCAAGAAATGAGTACAACATGCCTAGCAGTACGTCACAAGGACGGCATAAAGTTCGCATGTCAGCAACAAAATGCCATTTTCCATAGACACACACAAGCAGTGAAAAATTCAATTTTTCGCCAAAAAAAGGTTAGGGAAAAATCAGATTTTCATGCGGTTTTGGACTCGACTGATGGGAACTGACTAGTTTATATAAGAAATCATTTTAGAGCTATATAGGGGGTTTGAGTGCTAAAATTGCGAAATATCATTTTCCCACCATATTTCAGTTATTTTCGTACTGTCCTCAACATATGCCGTCATGGTGACGTCATACTGGGGATGTTAGTACTTACTTTTGGTACCAATGGAAAGAAGAAGAAACTCTAAAGCTATCCTTTGGTACCGTACCAAATTTACAGGAAATCGGGGGTTCAGTAAGAAAAAAATCACAGGGGGGGGTGGTAACCACCCCCCCCCCTAATTAAAAAAAAATTAGTTTGTTAAAAAAAATGGATCGGTAGAGGACGAGGGTTAAAAAAAGAAAAATAAGGTATCCCTTTACCAATCCAATTCCACCAATGTGGTTGATTTTCATGGTATCCCTTTTGAAATCAGACAATCAAATTGACCTAAAACACCGGGCTAAAAAAAACTTTTCAAACTTTTAGTCAAATGGATATTGCACACGGTTTGATGACGCTTATATTAAAAAAAGGAAAATCGTTGTATAAGTCCACCCTTTGAGGCCAAAATCCACTTTCCACCAAATTGTGGTGATTTTGTATTGTGTCTTTTGGAAAAGAGTACCTTCAACTCAATTGACCTAAAAAACTTCTTAAAACCTTTTAGTAAATTAGGGATAAGAGATAAGGAGAAAATCGGGTAAACCCCTTTAAACTCCCACTTTCCACCAACTTGGCAATTTGCATGGTGCATATCGGAATCAGGCACCCTTTAAATTGTCCAAAAACACTTCTTGTCAAAACCTTTAAAGTGTAGTTTTGAGTAGGTTTCCTCAAATACGTCACCTTGATCCCCTCATACACCAGCCATACTACCCCAACTACAGGGGCAGGGCATATTAGTGCTGTCACCTTCCCCACAATATTCGGACACACGTAGCCTATAAACCTTCATACCACCCCGCTAAATGATCCGGGTACCAACAATGCAACTGCGCGCCTGCACATACTCTCCGTTGAATATTTCACTTATCACCAGTTGCCGAAATTACGTGACGGTCACGCATTTCAGTGACGCATTTTCGGCGGCGTAACCCCCCCCCCCAAAAAATATAAGGTCTAGTCTTATCGGTGTGTCTGTAGAAAATAAGTGATCAGGCTCATGGCACCGGGCTGTACCGTAACCACTCGGGTTTAGATGATGTGACCTATGAGTCACTTGTTGACATTCAGGACGCCCTCTGTTTTTCTTCTGCAGGCAAAAACGTACACGTAGTTCTGTGGACAGACACAAACATTTGGTATAAAATTACTTGCAGATTTTCCTGATTAATGTCACAAAATGCAGCTGGTAGCCTTAGCTTATTATGCTGATAAGAAAGTAGAATATTTAATTTGAACAAAAAGTTTACGCCAAACACAGAATTTCCCCATGCAAGTATAGGTGCTTGGTGAAGTTTTTCTCTTACACAAACAGGGGCGCCATTAACATAAAACACATGTCACATCTTTAGCCCACCTTCGGATACAAGCCCCACCCCCAAGTTTTAAAGAAAAAACAGGAGCTAGCATACACTCGGGCATAAGCCCAGGTGGTATTTTAGATTCAGGCAACATGTGCAGTCATTACACTAACAAAATCACATTCTAAAAACTTGGAACTATTCTAGACAGCCATCAAAGTAAGGCCCAGCATTGGAATGGCTTTGTTATAATTGAACTTTTGAATATTTTAAATATCTGTACATCTAAATGTGTACTTAAATGGTATCTGGTGAATAATATGCTCTTGAAATAATACTTATTGCAATTTTGTATCAGATATTTGTGCCCGTTCTAGCCCCTCCCGGGTATAAGCCCACGGGCGGATCAGGACTTGAAAACGTCAAACTTACCGGGGGCTGAAAGACTAAAAACTGTCCAAAATGGTTTTTTTTCTTTCTTTTCTCTATCCTTTTTTTTTTTTTTTTTGTTTTTCTTTTTTTTTTTTTTTTTTTTTTTTTTGTTTTTTTTTTTTTTTTTTTTTTTTTTTTTTGTTTTTTTTTTTTTTTTTTTGGCTTGATTTGCAAAGATTTGCCATGAATTACTGGGAGGGCCGCCCCTCCGCCCCTCCCTATGATCCGGCCTGACGGCCCACCCCTATTTTGAAGTAGATATTTGTTCTTTTTGGGGGGTGGGCTATACCGAGAGCTTACAGTATTGTGGGTTGCAAAGAATAGAGTGAGAAAATAATGGTTGGTGTGAAATATGATGTATAAAATATGTGGAGGTAGGTAGATGTCTCTTGAACAAAAACTGGGTTGGGAGGAAGTGCTTCTTATCAGGCCCATGCGCAAGGATTTATGTTAGGGGGTGCAGGACTTAAAAAACTGGACTTTTTTCATAAAAAAAAGTAGACCTTTTTTGAGATAAAAGTGGACCTAAACCCCTTAAAATGGTCCTTTTCGAATATCATCACCAAAAAAAATGGAATTCTTTAAAAAATTTCTTAATAAAAGTTTGGACTTTTTATCAAAAAAAGTCACCAAAAAGGGACCTTTGCCCCTTGTGGGAATTTGGTGTACAAATAGCCACCCACCCATATATCTGGATATTACAAGATGTGAATGAGAAAAAAAAAAACAAATTTAAGGTAAAATAATGAAAGATTTTTATAATAATATTGCCATGTAGCATGAAAAAAGGGTTTTATTTAGCTACCCCCCCTAGCCATACAACTTTTTGCATACAGTGTGAGTCAAAATGATTGTTCGCCGATGAATAAAAAAATATTAAAAATATTTGTAATCTTTTTAGAATATTATTATATACTTTTCTTAACAAATAATTACGTCTGATCACGATGTCAAAAATCCTGAGATTCATGCATTTTATTTTCCAAATTATGACCTATTTTTAGGGGGCTCCAAAATTGCCGAGGTAACAAATTTAGTAAGTAAACCATAGAAGATGAGTAAAAATGTTTAACAGTTGTAATTGTAATTCACAAAATTAATTCTTTTTAAAAAAAAGATAGGCAAAGAACTTTCTTGGTTGTTGCATTTTATTCCACAGTGAAGCACAAATGATTAATATTATCATGAAAGAAAATTGTCCAAAAGTATGCACTTTGACCTTTAGCCAACTAAGTGATCACTTAAATTGAAACCTGGTTTGGTATGTGTAGAATTTTCAATATCTTTTTGTTTTGCCTTAGTTAATAGTAAAATGAGTTCATTCAAAACCTTGAAGGAATTCTAAAAAAAAAAAAACAAAGGGTCAAAATATAATTTGCAATTGTTGTTGATTAATCCAACTAATAACTGGCCTGGTTATACTAATGGGACATTTATTACCACCAGAGTGTGTAATCACACATTAGGTATCCCACTTATAATTTGCGCTTCCAATTACCAAATCAATAGAATCTTGTACAAAGGCAAATCTGAGGACCTTTATTTAAATGAGTGGAGTTTAATTGCCTGAACCAAAATGAAAAATTCAAATTCATGCGAAGCTATTTAAATGTACTTTTGAAGTGTTTACAATTTTAGAGCTACCTGTACAGTTTGACAAGAAAAAATCAGGATATTTGAGGGAACAATCATTTTGACTCACACTGTATTATGGACAAAAAGACATTCCCAATATCAACAGCATAAAAAACTGAGGGTTGGGAATTACATGGGTCACCCCTTTGATTTACCCCCTCCATTCTGTGATATATACCATGTGTGTATGGTATTTGTTTACATCAGCAAGGTGGGTAGGGATGAGTGAGGCAGACCCATTTCTCAATTTGACCAAAAGTTTAAAACACTCCCCACAAAACAAATATACCGTATTACAAAATATTTTACACTGAAAATGTAATACAAAGTTCCCAGTTGGCATCCAACTAACCCCATGTGAACTGGGGGCCAGGTCATGTAATCAGGTGGGGTACATTAAAAGGCGGAACTCAGAGATAGATTTCCCAAAGAGGGCGCCCTCAATTTTCAAATAAATCAGGGTTTTGCCATATACATAATGCTTGTCCATATCTAATCCTGTGCTGCAAAAAAGTAAGCTCAAATCAAAGGTCCTTGTATAGAAAAATCGCAATTATTTTTTATAAAATTTTGGCTCAGATTTTTGTTTTACAAGGTATACTATCATGCCTATGGCACTGTAATACATACAAATGTTTACGCACAAAAAGAAATCCAATTCATCTCAAACTTGGTATGAGGTTTTTAGGTAATTCTCAGTTGTGTAACCAGCGAGGGGCAGGGGGTGAACACCCCACTCCCCAAAAACCTTAACCCCAACCAGCCCCCCAAATGAACTGACCATTGTACACGGGGTCACATTGTGAAGGACCCACATTCACCCCCCTCAGAAAAAATGCCTCGGCACGCATTCTCCACCCCCCCCCCCCCCCCACCTTATTTGGCCAAATGTATGGTATGCCACTGAACTATTTTTCGTCTAGTTGACTATTTTAATTTATATATAAAAAATATCATATTTTCAAAATCTATAGACTCGGCCTTAGGTTAATTACCGAGGCAGGGTATCTCCCGATGAATGTGTCACCATGTTTACGAACTGCCTATCACATACCCTTACTTTGCATGGGCCACACTAATATGTACAGCCTACGCAATATGCTGTAAATGCCCACCTTGTAGAGTACTATACACGAAATCTGAATTTCAAGTCAAATGCATATTTCCATTCCCCAAAAGAAAAATGCTTCCCAAAACAGTCTGACATCTGTCCTCATCAGCCACACACAATTCAACTGCAGTTACCCACCGTAACCCAACTTAGGCACATGCATATGTTAGTGTCTTTGAATTGGTCTTCACCTTTTACATGATGTATGAATTATCATGTGACCCCCCCATAGAGCTTTTTGGAAAACTTTACGCGAATTTGTGATAAAAAAAGGGTTGATACAATTCAGTGACACCGATGAATGGTGGAATCAGTAACACATTAATGAATCGCCATATTCCACACTCGGATAAAGATTTGAAGAACAATTAATATATTTTTGGGTACTCACCAAGACATCCTTCCTGTAGTGAGTTTAGATTTTTCAATTACGCCTGTTGAAGTTTTGACCGCAATGCGCAGTTGAAAAATATAAGACGCCTGGTCTTGATTGTATTAGAAATGAACGTTAAATGTGCAGCTATACTCGTGCACCTATATTGGCTAAAATCTTTAATTTGATTCTTCTAAGTGGTAACTTCCTACAGCATGGAGAGTGAGACTCTTACCGATACATAAAAAAGGGTGATAATGTAACCCCAAAGAATTATAGGGGTATGCTGTGTCAAGCAATCTTTGCAAGTATTTTGTTAGTGCTTCATAACCGGTTGAAAGCATCACAATGATAAGTCATTATTCATAGAGAGCAAATTGGTTTCCAAAAAGCTCTCAAACTCAAGATCACATCTTAGTCATCAAGACGTTATTGACAAGTATATTTCAAAATTAAACAATGTGTATGTCTGTTTTGTTGATTTTCTTCTGCTTTTGACACAATTTGGCGAAATGCTCTTATATTTAAATTATGTCAAGGCGGATGTGTGTGGTAGAGGCCATTAAGATCATACATGATATGTATAACTTCTGTTTCTTTTATGTTAAATGTGATAATAAGATAACTGAATACTTTTAAAAATCGGTTGGTGTTAAGCAAGGTTGTGTTTAAGCCGTATTCTTTAATATATTTCTTCATGATCTCCCAATATTTTTGAATACGTGTGACCTGTTAATGAATGCGTTATCCTTTAAGTGTTAATGTATGCTGAGACTTAGGGATGAGTGAGGCAGACCCTTTCTCAATTTGACCAAAAGTTTAACACACTCCCCACAAAACAAATAACCGTATATACAAAAATAGTTTTTACACTGGAAAATGTAAATAACAAAGTTCCCAGTTGGCTCAAAACTAACAAATTGAACTGGGGAAGGTCCTGTAATCAGGTGGGGTACCTTAAAAGGCGGACTCGAGATTTTCCCCAAAGAGGGCGGCCCTCAATTTTCAAATAAATCATGTTTTTTGCATATACATAATGGTGGTCCATATACTAATCACTGTGTGAATAAGCTAAGCGCAAATCAAGTCCTGATATAGAAATAGCAATGATTTTATTAAAATTTTGGCTCCAGAATTTTGTGTTTACAAGGTATCCAATGCCTATGGCCACTTGTAGAATACCATACATAAAGGTTTACCGCATCAAAAAAATCCACAATTCTCTCAAACTTGGTATTGAGTGTTTTTAGGTAACTATCTCAGTTGTGTAACCGCGGAGGGGCAGGGGGTGAACACCCCACTCAAAACCTCTCCCCCACAGCCCCCAAATGAACTGCCCATTTGTACAGCGTCTATGGAGGACCAAATTTCACCACTCAGAAAAAGAAATGCCGTGGACGCCTTCTCCACCCCCCCCCCCCACCCCCTTATTTGCCAAAAATGTCTGGTTATGCCACCTGAACTATTTGTAGTTAATTCTAGTTGACTATTTTTAAGTATATATAAAAAATATCATATTTCAAAAATCGACTCGGCCTGTAAGTGTTAATTTACAGAGGCAGGGTATTCCGATGAATGTGTCACCATGTTTACGAACTGCCTATCACATACCATTACTCTTTCCTGGCACACATTTATATGTTACCCGCTAAGCAAATTCTGTAAATTGCCTCCACCCTTGTAGAGTATTTCTGCAAGAAATCTGATATTTCAGACGTCCAATGGCATATTCCTTCCCCAAAAGAAAAATGCTCCAAAACGATACCATCATGTCCTCATCAGCCACACACAATTCACTGCAGTTACCCACTGTAAACCCACGTTATCCACATGCAGATGTTAGGTTTGGCCTTTGTAAACTGTCTTACCTTTGTACATGATGTATGAATCATCATGTGACTAGAGCTTTTGAAACTTTACGATGATTATTTGATAAAACAAGCTTCTGATAACAATTCAGTTACCCGAATGAATGGTGGAATCATTTTAACACATTAATGAATCGACATATTACACACTCGGATAAAGAATTGAGAAAACAAATAATAAAATTAAAAAAAAAAAAAAAAAGACATTCTCCTTTGTTTGAGTTAGATTTTTCAATTACGCCCTGTTGAAGTTTTGCAGCAATGACTCAGTGAAAAATAATAAGACGCCTGGTCTTGTTGTATTAGAATGAAATGTTAAAATGTGGCAGCTCTAATCATTGAACCTATATGGCTAAATCTTTAATTTGATTCTTAAGTGCGTCACTTTTCCTAAATACTGGAGAGTGAGCACTCTTACAGTTTTATACATAAAAAGGGTGATTAAAGGAACACAAGAATTATAGGGTATTGCTGTTCAAGCAATCTTTGCAAGTTTAGTTTGTGAGTGCTTCATAAAAGGTTAACAGCATTCACCATGATAAGTCCCATTATCCTAGAGAGCAAATTGGTTTCAAAACGGCCTCTCAAATCAAGATAACATCTTAGTCCTCAAGGGGGGGGAACTGTTATTGACAAGTATATTTCAAAATAAAACAAGGTGCTATGTTTGTTTGTTGATTTTCTTCTGCTTTGCACAATTTGGCGAAATGCTCTTATATTAAATTAGTCAGTGTATGGTGGTGATGCATTAAGATCATCCATGATAGTATACGTCTGTTTCTTTTTACTGTTAAATGTGATCAGAAGATGACATGATACTTTTAACACATCGGTTGGTGTTAAGCCAAGGTTGTGTCTTAAGTGCCTTATTATTTAAATATATTTCTTCATGATCTCCCAAATATTTTGATAATACGTGTGACCCTGTTAATTTGAATGAAGTTCTCCTTAGTGTTTAATGTATGCTGATGATTTAGTTATTATGTCCACGAGTGCTTCTTGTCTTCAAATTGCTCTTGATAAATAATTAAGTATTGCTCTCATTGGAAAATTAAGTGTTTAAATATTAATAAAACAAAAAATTATGAGTTAACAAAAGTGGTCTTCAATTACCTAAGACCATTTTATGATGGTAACTCTATCACGTCACATTCTGATAATGAATACAGGTATATCGGTTATAATTCTCCTCACTCCATCTGGTTCTTTTAAGTCGAATTTAATAGCTTGAAGGATAAAGCAAGTAGCTTTACTTTAAAAATTAGGGAAAACCTTTATGGTAGTTCAGTAAAGTGAGTAAATGCCAGTTTAAAAAAATTTTCAATACATTGTTTAAGACTATCTTAAGTTATGGTTGTGAGATTGGGCACCTACTTACTTATTAAGGGCCCTTAAGGAATGGTTAATTTATTAATATTTGTGATAAAATGTAGCGAAACACTTCATATCAAATTCTTGTAAATTAATATTGGTGTTCACCGTAGAGCTACTAATAACGCAGTGAGAGGTGAATTGGGTAGTCACCCCATTTTGATCTTTATGATCCTCTCTCACTAAAAATATTGGTGGAAACTAAATTGAGATTGTTTGAAGGGTTCTGATTCATTAGCTATTCATGCATCATTGATAAAACCTCGGATTCACGAATGTAACCTTTACTGGTTTTCAAATGAATTTAAAGCTATATGGAAATAAATGGAAAATATTGATATTGGGATAAACCCTAAATTCTCCATAAAGCATCTGTCATTGTGAAATCTATAAACTCTTCCTTGTCTATGTGTGTATAATAATGAATGGTAGCTTCAAATCTCTAATGTTCAAACTAAAATTAGGACGTACGGTACATTTAAAACGCAGTTCAATCAAGAAAACTATGTACAGTTGGTAAACCATAATATAGGTCACCATCTGTAAACTCCGTATAGTGATCCTCAACTCATGATCGAGAAAGGTCGTTACATTACCCTAGGTACCAGATGAAAATCGTTTTGTGGTTTTTGTGATCTGAATGCTGTTGAAGATGAGTTCCATTTTATAATGAAATGTCCTGCCTTAATGGAATTGTTCCACTTTTTGTGGCTCAAAATTAATTGATGCGCTGTGTTGACTGAAAATTTATATGATATGGACTATTTGGAAAATTATGGTGCTAGTGATTTTGATGCGATTAAGTTGTAGTTGTGGATTATGTTCAGCTTTTAATGTTCGTGCTCCTTGATACATGACTTGTAATGATGTTATTTTAATCCTACAGATGATCACATAAAATGCTCAATTACAAAATTAGAAATTTCTGTATTTTTTTTTTTTTTTTTTTTTTGTTTTTTTTTTTTTTTGTTTTTTTTTTTTTTGACAATAACCTGTTTGTTGGTTTTTAAGTCAATAAATTGACCAAAGGTTAAAGATATCGGAATCGTAACCTCATACAAAGGTATACCACAGGATCAAATATTTTCCTTGCAATGCTGGTGATGAGCTGTGTGACCCTGCAGGCATGGGCCAATACAATGAAACGGGAATAAATGGGTATTCTCAACCTGACAATTTTCACACAATTTTATCAACTTTGCTGGCTGTGAACCGTTTGTTTTCAGTGCGATAGGGGGGCCGGTGGTTACGGCCAGGGAAACTTTTTTTTTTGGGGGGGGGGGGGGGTGGGGGGTGAGGGACTCGAAAAAGTGGAACTTTTTTTTTGTAAAGTTGACCATTTGTGGTAAACGTGTACCTAACCACCTAAAATGGTCTTTTTTACTTTTGAGCATTTCACACCACCAAAAAAGTGGACTTTCTGGTCAATATTTCTATACAATTTTGACCTTTTTATCAAAAATTCACCAAAAAGTGGACCTTTTTCCCTTTTTGTGGATGAGTGGGTACGATGCCCCCCCCCTTGTACGGGCCTGGGGCTAACCCCATAGACACTACCACATATGATAAATCTATCTGATCAGACTATACACGAGGCTTGAGTAGCAAATCAAAATAGTGCTTCTATATATCTGTGTAAACCTATAGGCCTACCACTTCCCTTACAGTATCTCTGAATTTGCTCATTACATGATTTAGCCCTTCTACGTACCCAATCAAAATAGTCTTTAGATTGTGGCCGATAGGCAGGTAGTGCACAGAGGGTTTGAGGTATAGTTCCCAGCGGCTCATACCCAGGAAGGGGGAGGGGTGGACACCCCTAATTCCCAAAAAAGCCCCTTAAGAAAACTAAAGACAGCTAAACAAGCCCCCCCCAAAGATCCGAGCAGAAAAACCGATTACTGATTCAAACACTCTACCTCAGTCTATACTATCCAAGGTGAATGATCTTTGCAGTAAATGAACGATAATAAACCCAGCTTTCAGATTGATACCAAAATATGTTAGATCTATGTTACTTAAAAATTCAAAAATGGCGGGTACCACAATCGGGTCAAGTTTTTGTGACTCACCCTGTATAATCAGAGAGCCAGCCCCCATCTTTGCAGCATTGTCAATTACACTTCTAACATGACAAACATGTTTTCTAATCCTTCAAACTATTGGACTAAGCCCACACCGACCCTAATATTGCTTTAGGTTTGAATGAAAATCATTCATCTCTCCAAGCCTTTTGCAGGGTATACGGGTTCTTTAGACTGGAGGAAAAATATTGAAATTGACCCCAGAAGTCTTTTGTGGACTCTCACAAAGTGATTGGTGCACTTTCACAATCCCGCTTCATCAATTGTGCCATGGTATTTCTTATCGTGAAGGCCAAGGAGTAGTCTGCTTCACCTTTTGGCCACGTTAACAAACTTGCATTCATCCGTTTGAAAATGCATTCATTGTGTTAGATGATGAATTATGATATCCATAACTCCAAAGGTCAGTCCAAGTAATTCCTAAACTAATGACATACATCCTTGATGTTTACATATCCAACTTTAGATGTGAAAATGCCTGGGAAAAGTCACATTAATTTGGGCCTATATTTACTTGTTAAGTGGCATTTGTTATTTAATCACCATGCCAGGGCTGAAAGAGGGGGTCAGCCGGATTTCAAACCAAATTTCACCGCATGGATGGGTTTTGTGAAATTAATTTCATGACACAAGTAAAAAATTAATCCGACCCCCCCTTAGTGGTGAAATGGACCCCCCTTAAAAATGGCCATATTTACTCTTACATTTGCGTGGAAAAATGAAAATGGGCAAAAATAGAAGGACACCTTACTTAAATAATTAAATAACAAATTTATTATTATTTGAATCCTCTTTTTTATACGCATGTAATTGTTTATTCTGCAAAATGTTTATGTACCCGCAGTGTTTCTAGAAGATGTATTTTTCTAAGCCCTGAAATCAGGTGATTTTTCACAAAAGTAGCAAAATTAAGCAAAAATGGCAAGATTAGCCATTTTTAAGCAACACCCATTCCTTTAAAAACTCAAATTCATTTTGCTAAGTCCTTATTGCGGAGCCAGTCTTATCTTGGTAAGCATAGATATAGTCAGATGTGTGGAGGTTCTCCTTCCATTTTTTAAGAGGGGGTCTTAAAATTTGACATTTGAGAAAATTCAAATCTGTTAATATTGCACTTTACAACCAAATGCAAGTGCACCCAACACCATATGACGTATTCTGTGAGATATTTTACTTGATGGAAAACAGATATATTCTTCAGGGATGATTAGAGGGTTTCAACATTAATTCCTCTTCATCAGGTGCACCGGGTTTGGTCAATGGTGCTGTTATTTTAGTTTAGGTTAAGCTACGTCGTTAACCCTCGGTACCTGGGCCCCTTTTTTCTATAAGCAACCACACATCAGATTTTCGTTATGAACATCTGATTCCAAGAATTGGTTACCACAGGATAGCTAGTGTTCTTCTTCTCCATTTGTATTTAAAATAAGTAAAAACATTTCACTATGAGGTCATTATGACATCATAAGCAAGGCAAGAAGATGAAAACAATGGGATATATGGTGGAAAAATTGATTGACTGGCTCGAACCCAATGATAATGGCCTAAAAAACTATAGTCATTTGCCATCATTAGAGCCAAAACCACCTGAACGTCTGATGTTCTTAACTTTTTGGTGATGTGAAAAATAGATTTTTCCTATTCTACATGTGTGGTGGCTGTGTGTGGAAATTGACCAGTTTGCTTACCATGCATTTTGTGACGTATTTGACGTAATAATAGGCTCTTGTCGTGTGTTTTCAATGGGAAGAGGATGCATAATAGCTATCCATTGGTACCATTATCAAGAGTGTATGTGGTATTACGTGGGATACTGTGTATGTTGGTACCCTCTGGGGGTGCCACCCTATCAATCACTTTAGGATAGCCCTATGCACTAACCTATATAAAAATATGAAGGGCATAAAATGGTCAATTGGACAACAAATCATTTGGACACCAGAAAAAGGATGTTTGTGTTGGTAGGGTACAACAAAATCTAGAAGGGGTTGTTAATAAGACGAAGTTAAGTAAGAATCGATGTTTTTTACATGGTACCTTGCACTTTATTTGTGATCATTGAAAAGAGGCATATCCAAAAGAAGCAAAAATAATTCCATTAAAATATCTCCCTGGTTAAACGAGTGTCAGAGCTTCTAGTAACCCATAAGGGTGCAGCAAGTAGATTTTTCCACATTTTGGTAATTAAATATATAAACAAGGGCCAAAAAAAGAGTAATTTTAAGATTTGCACAGGTAGAATGAATTCTGATGCATTTATAGGTACTGGCAACATTAACAAAGTTGCATCGAGAAATACGTCGAATGTTCGCAAGTTAGGCCCTATGGCTGTTGAAATGGTCAAGTATGCCATTATCTAAACTTCGCAGGCAATTTACCCCCATCAACTTATGGGAACAAGAACATTTGATACAAATTTGATTAAATCGATTTCACCGTTGGCAAGTAGAAAGCAAATATGTGTGTAAATTGGCCTATAGGATAGTGTATGTTAATTAATGTGGGCGACCACATTTGGAGACAATTTTGCTTCATACAATCAAAAGGAAACATTCCTGGCCCTTTTAAATTTCACTGCTGTAAGTGAGAAATCTAGATTCTTCAGCTCCAAATTTTCCAATTTTGATCCCGGTAAAGGGGAGACGAGGTTGTCTATCAGTTTCACCCACAATACACGAACTATTAGAAATTTTCCCCTCCTTAAAATATGGATTATTACATTTTTATATGGGGTAAAGGTAATAAAAAACATAATATCTGAAACGTATAGGCACTGAATTACTACGCGGTAATAGTAGTATATTCAATCAAAAACTTGGAAAAATATATGAGTGTTTGGAAGAGAAAGGGTGACATTAAGGAGGTCGTTGTGTTAAGGCGTTGCCTTACATTTTCCAACCCAACCCAATTTTCGGGCCGTACGGGATGCTATTTAGAAATAAAGGGTATTGCAGTATCATTTATGGGCGACTATGGTCCGAGGTCGAAAAAAACTGAATATTTTAAAGTTTTCTGGCCGAGGATCATCATGAGCCCATAAAGGGACACTGCAAAACCCTTTATTTTCTTTTATTACCAAAACAGCTGTGATTTTAATAAGAAAATGCTTTGCGACCCATTATTGCATATAGGGCAGTGAGGGAAAATAACACCAATAATGCTTGAATTTTCAAAATGGGCGCAAGGTACTAGAATATAGGATACGATGACACAAGCCCCTATGACCCATGCTTCCCTGTGCCTGCCATTAGGTGGGGAGGTGTATAAAAAGGTCAACATAGCCTAAAAAGTCACAAAGATTCAGATTGTTTTTCTGCAAATTACTCTAAAAACCATTTTTATAATTCACAATCAATTTAAAAAACAACCTGGCTCGATTTGACATTAATACCCATATCCTACAACCCTTTAGCACTGGGCCAGGAACAATGTACGGTGCAATGCGTTAATCTCACTATGTACAGACATCTTTTAGGATATATGCTAAAACCGGAAAGGCAAATTAATTAATTAAGGTTAACAACACTTCCGTTTTTCTGCCCATTGGGCGCCTATTACCCTAACCAGTCCACACCATTTCACAACCATACAGCACGAGGGCTGGGTCATCCTCGAAACACGAAAATAGATTTGGGTCATCTGGAGCAATTTAGTTGGGTCATCAGTGACATGATCTTCTTTGAATGTTTAATGAAAACACATTAGCGCTGGTTTGCACCAGGGAGGGGGGTCCCTAATACAGGGGGTCAAAGCTTGCAGCGGCTGGTTGTAAAAATGTAACCAAGTGTCCAATCTGTTAACGGGGGGCGGATTAAAAAGGATTAGTTTGTACTACTACAACTTTCCGGAGCATAACACGAAACTCGTCAATTGCCAAAGGTCCCCACCAAAAGGTCAAACTCTTCAGTATTTGTCGATTTTTTTTAAAAATGGTCTCAACTTGTCACCTTTCCCACATGCACAAAAGTAATTGGTTTTCAAGATTAAGGCAAACCAAGGTCCATGCCATTGTCGATTGATAATAATTTGAGAACTATTAGGTTGGGCAGCGCAAACTATTTTTTTGCGGTGTTTGAGGAAATATGAAACAAATTTGTCCATTTTAAGATTAAAGACTTTTGACACTTACGAATTTGGTTATCTCCTAACCATACATGTAGTTAGTTACAACCATTACCTTTTTTTATCCTTGTAACAAAAAATGGACACTTTGCGTACCTGTACATCAATCTAAGCATTTTCATTGGGGACCCCGTATTACCGGAATCCCCCTCCTGGATTCACACGTGCACACTTGCTAAATTGTTCATCAACCTTCATAGAAAAAAAAAACAAATTGAGAAATAAACTATGACTATCCCCTTGGTAACAGAATTGCTCCAGATGATCCAACTGGTACGCATGAAATCGCCGGTGGGGTAGCGACACGCTTGGGGTTACACCCTCCACCGGTCATGGGTACGGTGTCTGCATCGAGATGCACCTTTTATGCTATTCCTTATTTTTTGCTTCAATGCCAGGACAAGAACAAGATGGGCTTTAAGAAAAGTGTTCGCCAATGCTATGTCTGTGGGCTACATCAGGGGGGAAGGCTTTAGTTACATAATAATTCACAACAAGAACAACTGTATTATATTCCTGAAATATTCTTTCATTTCCCTGCCAATTCAGGAATCTTGAAATAGCATTCGACTCATTTAGGCTAGAAGAAACAATAACTAATTTAGTGCGGTAGTAGTGCTTTAAGTAATTATCGAGCACAATTGCATGTGTTTTTAAGTACACAACGACCATATTTTCATATGTTACACCAAAACACCCCTATTTAATAATGTATGTACCACTTCTATCAAAGCTAATTTTATTTCTACTGAGTAACAGTTTAATGTAGTAAAAGTTTGTTTTTCAGCGGGTTTCAACTAATGCGCTGTATTACTCACACTCTGCAAAAAACTGTCAGCTTTTATAGGTGTGAATTTATTAATGTACATTACACTTATGGGATAATCCCCCCCCCCCACCACCACCGAAAATTCTTTTTTTCATATACATATAGCTCTGTGGAGGTGGGGTGGGTACCATCATAAAAAACCCATCAGGGCACCATCCTCAACTGAATTATGTGTATCTATCATTTAACAATTCAAAAATGGGTTAAAATGTCTTTCTTTTTTTACACCAATGTGTAAACTAGAAGCGGCCCAAACCAACACACCCCTATTTAAAAATGGTACAACCTCCACACATTTTAAAAAGCACGTATGTATAGTTGAATGTTCTCTTAACAATGATCATGCTTTCCAGCTTTGAACTGCTGAGTAATGGCGATATGTGTTTTGAAATTGGTTTTTATTTTTGGAAATATTGTTAAACAGGAGATTTTTATTTGGCCATATGATGACGTAATCATTGGAATTAACCGGGAATATTCGAAATACAAACAGAAGTGGTGAACAGCACATTCTTCAAATACATAATTGCAAAGATTCATTGGAATCCTATCTGTGAAGTATATTTATATACCTTGAAACTGGTTTTTGGTTATAAGCATTTTTTGTAACATTGCTGAAAAGGCCTGATTTTAGGGGGGTATAGCCCCTCCTCATAGGGGGGCCCTATGATTTCTAATATCACCACTCTGAGTTGTTGACCAGAGTGTTTCAAATTGCAAATTATAGCTTAAAATTGGTTGACCTCCTCTTTCACCTTATATGGGGAGCCTGCATGGTGCTTCTTATAAAAAATATCATCACTTACTTTTTACTTATTAATTTTACTTAAAATTCCACTTTTTCCCTACTCACGATTGAGTCCAAAATGTTCTTCTTGGAACTGCAAGATATGTGCCTGCGAGGCAGATTTAGGAGGCTGGCAACAGGGTCCTCCATTGCCCCCCTCCTTTTGGCACCCACGCCTTTGGATTTATTAAAAGTTGTAGGGCCTAGTACAATAATCCCATATACCAGTAATAGGCCTAAATTAAAGGTGCAATCATGATCTAGACTCATTTTGGTATTGGTAGTAATTGATTTCGAACTAGTTGATTGTGCTGTTTTATGTACTACGAGCACAACTATTCATATCAAGGTGCACCATTTGATAACTGTGTTGTTATTTATCCATGTTACAGCAGAGCGTAACAGGAGGGGGGGGGGGGGGGGGGGGGGAAAGGGAAAGTTGCCACCCAGAGAGCTTTGACCGGGAAAAGCTGGAACAATCCCACTAAATCAGCCTTTTTTTGCCTCCTCAACAGGAAGACATTTTAAACCTCCAACCAAGAAAAGCTGCCTCAAACGACTCCACCAGGAAAATCTGCCTCAAAAACCGGGAATTTGCCCCTCTGACAGGTGGCCCCTGATTACTACCCTGATTTATGGACAGAAGAGAAACAATTGTGAATTTCTTCCAGAATTAAATGAATCTGCATATAAGAAGCAGCTTATTATACTTAGGCATATACGTCAGATAACATAAAAAATCTCAACATTTTGAGTTAAATCAGAGTATGAGGCTGTACTCATGGAATGCCCTTTAAAACCATGAGCAAGTTTCATGTACTGCCCCTAGAAGCGTGGTGGGTACCTCAACTAAAATATCTAAGAATGCAATGAACATTTTTTGCCTCATAGACGGAAATATCTTCTCAGCACACACCCACCCCTGTCCCACAAATAATACAAATGTTAGTTGCCATGGTTACACCATCAGTACTGGACTGAAATAATCACTATTTTGTCTGAAACATTAACAATTGGCATTTGTTAACAAAAACTGAGTTAGTTCATTTTTCTTTTAAACATCTTTCATCAATCAATTGTGGCATTTTTTTTATTTATTACAGTGCAACCCTTTCCTAGATTCCATTTTGATCTCCAATAATTATCATCATTGCACATCTGGCAAAAGCCAAATATGGAATCCGACTATACTTAACATCGGACAGGAATGATATTTGGCAACATACACTTTGCTGTACTGCACGTAGTAAACGTTCCATGTTATATTTCATTTCCAAATATTTTAAAAATGTGATCTAGCCTATATTTAGACTGATTTTGCAAAGAATTTTACCAAGGCTGTTAACTTCATCCCCAATAGAGCTTAGAGATTTAGAATAAAGCAGAACTCTTTGAGTCTTTTGGTTTTATTTGTAATTGCTGAGGATGGGCATTTCCAAGGCCAGGACTGGGGAAAAGTTAAATGTGAACTGGGAGGAAAATTTCCTGTATAGCAAAACTTTATTTTTAATTTAAAGGCACTCCTGCCATCTATCAGCATCTAAGCACATTTTTGATTGGTTACTTGAAGGTTATATCAGGTAATGAGCAAATCAGAGCTACTGTAATAATGGTGGTATGGTTGACCAGAGATATAGAAGCGCTATTTTGATTGGTTATTTAGAGGGCTATCTCATGTTTGTGTCCCACACCAACCCGACGGATCAACCTACCACACGCTAGCCCGATTATGTGTAAAGCCCAAGAACTGACAAAAATAAACAGGTTTATTGCTGTATTCACAGCACGATTTAAATCTCAATTTTCGTCCCAAACACGTATATTCAAAATCAATTTTTGTTACCGTATTTGAAAAATAACTGTACAAATATATATCAACAAATAGAGACGCAAAATGGACTTCATACATTTTCGAAGCATTTAATTTAGTGTTACTCATTTCCACAAGTGAAAAGTAAATTTGTTACTCAACTTTTAACGATATAATTGGGTCAGGTATCTATGACAGATTTTCTCTTAATTTTGTTATCTATTGAATGGAACTCATCTAATAAATAGTTAAAACTCGCTCATAGAACCTCTTTCGTTCAGTAGAATTGAGGAAATTAACTGCATATTTTAAGGGCACAAGAGAGACGAACAGCATTGTTTGACCGTTCAAACCCACTCGCGTGGACTGCGTGAAGTCATCGCACTTTGCAACGCGGCGCGTAATTGGTCAAGTATGCGCTGAACCTACAGCGTAGCCTTCACTGCGTGTACACAGTGTGTTCGTCACACGGTTCTATTTTTAGGTCGTGTTGCTGAGCGG
The DNA here is from genome assembly GCA_023653785.1 of Ophioderma brevispina. NCBI lineage: Eukaryota > Metazoa > Echinodermata > Ophiuroidea > Amphilepidida > Ophiodermatidae > Ophioderma > Ophioderma brevispina. The sequence continues at coordinate 1,967 of JAMKCH010045916.1, read as the reverse complement.
TGTAATTCAAACCACACAATGTTTTTGGAAGCGTCAGCTGATGTAGGCCGAATTGAATGGCTATAAGTTGGGTCTGAGGCACATTCTTCCGACCAAATTCTGAGTAGGTTATATGTGTCTGGCCAGACAACAAGTGAAATTCTGAGACGAGTATACCTAATAGAGATCGGAAATCAATGCTGTGATCCATTGTTTACCTCGAGCGTATCGAACCTAGTCTGTGCGGCTTGCAAATGACTTGGCCGCACGGCTGCGCTGTGAGCGCCTAGTTTTCTATGAGCTGGTATCCCCTGCAAATCAGGCCATTTTACCCAATTTTGGTGCTTCAATTCATGACATAACAAGAATATATACTCGTACCGTTCTTAAGAGCAGTTCACATTAACCTTTATGGGTTTGGCTATGTCTCATCGCTTCCTTTCATAAGACCTACGTCAAATATAAAAAAGTCTCCCCAAATTAATTCTGTTCTGTTCAAAATCTGAGTTTGCGAAAATAAACTGGCCCAAGTTGGTTCCCTTCCTCGTGAACTGAAAGATAGAATTCTCACATTAAATTATCTCATTATAAGTTTGAATACATCCAAGAATGTCATATCAATTCGAATTGATCAACTTCTACGAAACGTCGACAGTTGAGTGAACAACAATTTGGGGTCATTTCAAGTCATTTCCATGGCTATATGCAACAGTTCATTATCCTAAAACTGTGTTCATACTTTAAGAGAAATAAACAACGCACGTGTGAGCAACCATTTATTTCAAAATAGCACCCGCCAAACTCAAACCTTTAGGTTAACATTGAATTGTAATTGAATAAAGATCACTGCTTTCTCGATCATCGATGGGAATCGTTGATTAGAACATCAACATACCGTACCAGACACTCACGCTGAAACAATCCATTGACTCTTGCTTCGAATCTCTATTAGGATACTCGTCTCAGGTTAAATAAAAATATGTCACTGTTTGATGTCCCTCGGTTGGACTAGGCCCTAAATCATTGTCTAATAATCTCCTTGCTTATGACTAAAAGGGGAAAATCAACAATTTTGTCCATCGGTAATCCACGCACATTTTATTTTGAAGCAGTTTACTTTTAAAACCGCATCATTTTTTTTATTTCATGATGAGAAAATGACGTTTTCTTTAGTATCGTTTACAATAGGGGCCTAATGCCGTCCTTTGTTTAAAATTCCTCATAGAGAGATCGTATGTCAAGATTATTGTTGGTTTGTAATCTTTTGCGACTGTCCTTAACTGGGTCTTAATTAACCGTAGCTTACATTTGGACATGATTTGGAGGCTCTCATATGGGGGAAAACTTAAAATTTTTAAAAATCATAAATAACCAAACATTCGCATTGAAATTTGTCGGGAATTGGTATCTATTACCTTGTTTTTTTGTTTCATTGTTTTTTTTTTGGCATTTCTTGATTTTGTTTGCTTTTGGGGGTTGCTTTGTTTTGATTTTGCCTTTTGGGTTTGCTTTTTTTTGTTTTCCGGGTACTTTCCTTTTCTTTTTTTAATTGTTTTCGTTTGTGGTGTGTTGTGCCTTCTCATTACATCATTCTTTAAGTTTATTTCCAGTTCGGAAATTTTGAAGAAAACGATGCTGCGGGTTGTTACCCTAGACTTATCGTAATTCGTTGTCAACTGGCGCACAGATATCGGTGACCTTTCGCACATCTCCATAGTCCTGCGCAAAATTCCATTGAACTCTGCCAGCGTGAACTTGCATTGAAATACACGCACCCGATGTTCACTGCTCGGCTGCGCGTACTCAAAATGACGATTGGAATACTACAATTACGCGCTCAGCCCCCTGATTTAGCCGGTAGTGGTGTGTTGTGTCCTGTATGAGCCTATCGGACAGATTGTTATCATAGGTTGCTAATAGCTACAGTGATCAAAGTTTACAAGCATAAAACGTGACTTTCTATGTCATAATTGAACTGATTTTGAATG
>JAMKCH010045915.1:0-12677 GCA_023653785.1 Ophioderma brevispina | reverse complement strand
TAGTTGTGAAATCTGATTTTGATGTGTGCAAGGTCATGTTTATGCATACGAATGATTGTTAATGATTATTGTTCGAAAGGGAAATCTATCTGTTGAAGATAAATATGAGTTGTGACTGAAGGACTGAGGCCAGCAGTTGAAATCAGGAGCTGCACGAGAGCTCTGGGCTTACAGTATAATTATAGCTATAGTTTTTCTTACAATAATGGTAGATTTGAGTTCTACATCTAGTCAGGATTTAATATTTTGGCTAGCCGCCGGAGCTTGAATAGCTAATGTCTGCTGTCGTCTTCAAGCCAAACAGAAGCTTCAGTTTTGAATCAAAAAGGGATTCAATTTTTGGTCCCTATATAGGACTGAGCGACAGACTGATGGTGGTCTATTACCTGGATTTTATTATTGTTTAACATTTGTCGTCGAGGGAAGCACCGTCTTCTGACCGCTGGACAAGATTACCTTCAGACCTGAGAAGATTCCCTTGGAATATAATACCTAGAGTTTTTGTATGACTTGTGCGCGGTCATTTTTGGAGTCTTCGCGGTGGGACATATCATCGTTGAACTGCAACGCTTTCAACACATGACACTATACACCAATAGTCAATCTTAACTAATTGTTATAATGTTAATTTTTGTTTTGGACATACCAAATGCGTGAACCAAATCAAGTAAAAAGATCCTATGTAAAACCTGTTTATAATATAATTTAGATCATTTGTGCCATGCCGATGTATTTGTGTTTTGAAGGTATTTCTGACCTTAGACGTCTACGAGACGTCATAACAATACAAAGTTGAATTTATTTTTTTTTATTGTATGTATTATTACTTTAACGGTTTATCAGAAATGTTGTGCGAAAGGTAGGGAAACAAAAATGGACCGATTACAAGCCGCAGCCCGCAAATTGTTAATATACTATTTGCAGCAGATATTTTTTTCCATCCGTTCATACAAAGATATATCCAGCCACGCATGCAAACTCCCACCCAGCTGTTTTAACCCGAGCTAACATTTGATATACCAAGAATATGTAGTTTGATTTTATATTGTTTTGCTTGCTGGTAAATTATGCAATTTTGATTGCTTAAAACCAATAATAAATTAGCTGTTCAAAACAGTATGATTCCTTGTTTGTAGAAATCTGTAGTATTAAAATGGATAATCACTCACATAGCTGCAAAAGCTAACAGATCTCTGGGTTTCATAAAACGTAATCTTGTGGATGCACAGAGGAAAAAAGCCATAGACTACAGAACACTTGTTAGACCCTCCCTGGAATATGCGCTGCAGGTGGAACCTATACATGGACAAATTTTCCAGCTGCAGTGTCCAGCTCAGTTTCTGCAGCATGTTTTGTCAAGAACAACTACAGTGATGACAGCTACACAGTGTCTCTGCCATGTTGCACGAAACTAAAATGGCCAAACTAGCTACCAGACATAGATTGCCTGGCTCCCTTGTTCCGAAAGCCACGAAGAACACCCAGCATCCCATTACAAAAACGACTGCACCCGGGTAATGCTTCACCAGGAATATCCCACATCAAAAAAGCTTTTATTCCAATGCAACCATCGAAAGATGCTAAAAACATTCATCTTTCCACAAGCCGTGCTGAACATGAGTGAATGATGGAAATGCTTCTTTTCAGAGTTCTACCATACAAATATATGACCCCAGATTTTGCAAAGTTCAAATAATGGGAAACTGGTATAAATAAACTTCAAATAATTGGACACACAAAGAGACCCGGTTCATTTTTCCCCACCTGGGTGTTGAAGTATTAACCAGAACCAGACAGAATTAACAGACACAATGCATGTGGTGGTCTTTATAAATTTATGGAGTTATCAGTCACATGTAAATTTTGGGCCCCCCACAACACATTGTGGTGTTTGAGCTTTGTATACAACAGGGGATGGCGGGGAGGGTGGGTGGATGGGAAGGTTGACAAGTGGTGAATATTAATGAGCTTATTGCATCTCTGAAGAAAAACATGAATCCACTCTACAGACTAAACCGATTACTCAATGAACTTCTAATGTGGCCGGTGAATAGAACATATGATGACAATGTACTGTATACTTTTTTGGACAGGTTTGTGTATATTGGAGCTTATTGCATATTTTGAAGACAAGCATTAATCATCTGCAGACTATAAACCGATTACTCATGACCTTCTTAATGTGGCACAGTAATAGAAATAGGTTTTTGCTGTATACTTTTTGGCAGATTATGAATATTAACCAGCTCGTTTGCATACTTTCAATAAAATGGTGGATTAAAAAACCACAGTTGTGGTGGTCCATCTAATTCATGCACTTTGTAATTCTGTAATCAGTATTTCAAAGCTGTGAGAAGGTCTCATTTAATTATGACAAAACGGCAAGAATAAACAAAATATCAAACGGTGACATGCTTTTTTGACAACTAATTTTGATACTTATTCCACTAACTCCCTCCTGTTTCAAATTTTTCAAATTTCATGGCGGGCCAAAAATGATTTTTCTTAAAAATTGAGTTTTAACACGTCTCACTCTGGATAATGGGTATATAGAGGGCGCTATAGACAAACAAATCATGACCTTTATAGGCCTAATATGGGCAAGATTCCCACAGAGAATGTTTCGATTTTGGCAGAGGTAAGCTCTTGCCTGTCCCTACCAATAGCGGTGCCCAAAATTGTGTCGCCACTCTGCTTAAATTTGCTTCTAAAAAAGAGATTATTCTAGGGGTCAAACAGCTGTGATTTGTTGACCATAACAGTTCCAGACTAGGTTTTGGGTTAGTGGAATACCTTTGTCATTGATCCAATGTCAGTGTGTTGAACTTCCTCATGTGCATTTTTTTTCTGTCATCATACTTATTGTATTGTGTTTTATAATGCACAGAGGGGAAAAAGCAGTAGTAGCAGACGAACAATGTATTTTCCTTCATGAAAGTCTGTAATACCTTCACGTTCCATTTATATCATCTTACATGATAGCTAGGACAAGTCCAATTAAGCAAGAAGCTCTTTGAAGTCATGGTTTTTTGCCTCCATGAAGGAAACATCTTTGTAAGTTCTCTGGTACGTATGAGGTTCAAAGATACAAGTAGGTCCTTATATGGGGGAAAAAAGTCAATAAAATAAACTTCCTGTTTGCACAGGATATCAGGATGAATGTTCACCCAAGTTTGTGTTTTTACCATTCCTTGGAAGGGTCACATGTGTCTTTTGATACTACAAAGAATAGGCAGACTTAAAACAGTAAAACACAATTAAGCTACATTTCTACTCATGGGAGAATAAACTGGCCATTTTAGCAAAATTCAGGAAAAACAGGAGTTTTAAGCAATACAAATGTGTGTAAAAGTGTTGATGGGTTTTTGTACGTTTAGTTGAGTTAATCGTGCAATGTTCGCACCTCCTATGATTTTAACCTGGCGAAAAACCGCCCCTTATCAACATGGTCAGTTTTCTTTCTTCCGGCGTAGGTACTCTGTCTACTAAGGCAGCTAGTGCCAGTATATAATAAGCATTTGCAGTCTAGTAGCTTGCTGGATAGGTCCTTCCAAAGTATGGTTATTATATTACAGGATGTGGTGTCCTTTCCAATACCTACCCCCTCACTGGCTACTCTCCCAAAGTGCCTGGTTGATTGGAAAGGAGATAGGGGTTTATTGCAGAATTTGGCTGATCAGACAGAATTGAGCAGAGTACAATTACTTAAGCTGATAGAAGTACAGCAAAATTTTAAAATCGCAATGAGTTTGGAGTACCTTGGTCTTAGTACGAATATGAGTACAAGTGCGTATGAGTGAGTATTTGTACTTGAGTACACAGTCCTGCTGAGTAGACTGCTCTTTTGCTAGCATCTAGATAGTTTTTGGCAATTTAAGGTTTTAGCACTCAATCATGGTTCATTTTGTTTGTTTTTAAGGAATATCATGAATTTTTAATTTCGCACACAAAACCTCAAAGTATTCTTCATCCAACGCCGGCCTGAATAAGAGTGAGGTCAAAGCCTTTACAGCAGTCTTACAAACTTCAAATCCAGTAAGCTGTAGCTGTAATAGCGCGAGCTTACAAAGTCGCGATACGCATGCACAAAAGCGTGCAAAGCTATGACCATCACTCCGTATTTCAGGCCAGATGACGTATATGCACATTGTATTATAAAAATGAAAAATATGCTGAAAGTAATTGAATTATTGTGTTAGGCGTGTGAAAGTCGAAGTTATGTTTCCGTAAACTCGCCCCGCTTATGATTTTCTGCCCGCGTTGAGATGCGAAATCCGTAAAAAGTTAATTATTTTTATTTTAAAAGAAATATCAAGGTGTCTTTTGTGATCACAACTTGTGAATTGTGATTTTAGTAGATAAACCAAAGAACAGCTGCAAATAATAATTTTTAAATGTAGGGTGGTGGTTGACACAATATTGTGCTATAAGAGCAGGCCGACTGGTTGGTGAAATGGCTGTTTCTCAAAAATACGAAAATGAATAAGGAAAATGAAATACGTGCCTCAGTATTGATGTGCAGAAATGTTACGGGAAAATAACATGACTGGCGTTGCTTATCGTGGTTTTTCATTAAAAATTAACAAACGTAACATTAAAGGTGCAACAAGAGATTTCAAGTGGTCCAATTTCTGTGATATTGTAGTGATTTCATGTAGGATTAGGACAACCATTAGATTCCCTAACTTTGATTGGGCTATAGAAATAAATGAAAACATAAGGTGATTTGTACATGCTTATATTTCAATAGAAAACATAGCTGAATTTCCTATTTACTCCACTATGAAAAGTAGAAAGTTCACAATTTTTTGTACAAACGAAAACAGTTTCCAGCTTAACCTAATTCAGATGGGGATATTTTTGATAGAAAGCATTACAACAGTGCAAAAATCAGATTTTCAATTTTGTTCGGGGACAACGTTCATTTGAAATCTATCGTGCAACTTTAAAACGGTAGAGGTTAGAGGATTTTTTATAATGTGGCATGTGTAAAAAAAAAATGAATTACCATCGTCTCTCGCTCTCTCCCATATATATGAATTACCCATGTCTGTAAAGGTAGATAGGATGTTGTTCATCAATGACAAACTGGCTATATAATAGGGGAAATTAACTGCTTACAGATGCACACCAAATGATTAAACCCTTTACCATTATACCCTTTATTCGTATATTTGGGTGTTTGGTAAAAATGTTAAACGCGCACTTGCTGGACTTAATTGTAATTAACTTCATAGTCAGTCAGCAGAACCTGACCCAAGACTCTGGGGTGTAACACAGATTGACTTCAATGAATCCCATGTGGACCTTTGACCCATTGGTAAGCCCAGTGACCAGATGACACATGCATTCCTGGTAAAGCTGTCATTTTTGTGTCATCACTCGTCAACAAGTGGCCCATTGGAATTGCTATGGTAGTGTGTGTCTGTGAGTGTCTTTGGTAAAAACGTTGACCAATTTTTCCAAGCTTAAATATAATTGCCTGCTGTTATCCATGTGTGCACATTTTCCATGATTGGGTACAATGGACCTGGGTGGTGACCCACATGATGGTGCGCTTTGATCCCAATCACAACCAACGATGGAAAACGACCCATGCATTCGTGAATGCTGTATTTGCCATTAGATTTTACAACGGCGGCTTTTGCTCCTAAAGCGCTGTGCGACTTAAAATTCATTCTGCTGAAACAGCAATGGGGTGCACCTGTTCAGTTAATCATTTGAACAGTAAATTTGACTTGCATTGGGTGTCGATAATTATCATGTTAGAATGTATTCAATTGCAATTATACCCACAGAAGAGTTATATTTCTATATATCTAAATCTGTGAAACATCTGCCATTTTCATCATCTGGTCTGTGTGATTTTAGGTATTCCAATGATGATTGAAAAGACCTTGTGATTGGACCAATTAGTGTAGATACCTGGTGGGACATCATTTTTCTATTCCCCTGTTTTAGCCAAAAAAAAGGTGGTAGTGATAGTGTATCGTTTGCATGTATGCTTCTATGTATCATGTATGTTACATGTGGTAAGGTTTTTAAGTTTGCTCTCATGTGAAAGCACTATGTCAGGGGGGGTTCTCAATTAGGCGGCCCCGGGACAAATCCGGCCAGCCAACCATTGATTTTGGCCCTCGACTGCTCAAATGAATAAAGGTAAACATAAGAACTTCAGGTGTATCTGGCCCTCAAGTAGGATGGTAACTTTCAAATATGTTCAGCATTCTCTGCCCTTCAAGCCTGATATAATTGAGAACCACCATCACTTATAGTTGATGATAGTATCTAGGGTGGGGACCTAAGATAAGTCACACATGTAAGTTCAAACGACCATGTAGAGGGCAAATGAGCTGATTGTCGATTTTGGTTAGGTATTTTCTTTCCATCTATTCCACCCCACAGGGAAAGTGCAAAATTTCACTTACTATATTCTTAACATTTCTTTTTTAACACGTTCCGTCAGCCAGAGTACAGTAGTAATTTATATTCCAGGGGTTTCCATAACCTGACCCATCTGACACACTTTGAATTCGGAAACCCTTCATGGAATAAGCACATGGGTTTATGCTTGTTAAGGTTTCCCAAATTCCTGAAGTGTGCAGAAAAAAAGTTTGTGCGGATGGTTAGGTTATGCGCAACTCCTGATATCCTGATATGTCTTTTGCCTTTAGGTTGGCAAATAAAGAACTAGCTCAAGGTTGTATGTTGTATAACACTATGCCTTTGTACGCCACAACTTGTCCTCTGTTATAGCCTTTCGGTTGGCAAATCAGAACCGAGCTCAGGTCTGTATGTTGTTACACTATGCCTTTGTACGCCAAACTGTGGCTTCTTTTTGCCTTTCGGTTGGCAAATCAAGACACCTATCAAGGGTTGTATTTGTATAACACTATGCCTTTCTAGCTCCACAACTGTTTCTCTTTTGAATTCGGTTGGCAATAAAAGACAAAACACCTCCAAGGTATGTAAATATTGTAATAACACTTGCCTTTGGTACGTCCACAACTGTCTCTTTTGCCTTAGGTTGGCAAATTAAAGGACACATAGCTCAAGGTTGTTTGTTGTATAACACTATGCCTTTGTACGCCACAACTCTGTGGCTCTGTTTGCCTGCGGTTGGCCACAATAAAGACCATAGCTCAAGGTTGTATGTTTTATAAACACGATGCCTTCGTACGCCACCAACGTGTCTCTTTTGAATTTCGGTGGGCAAATAAAGACAATAGCTCAAGTTGTATATTGTATAACACTATGCCTTTGTACGCACAACTGTATCTTTTGCCTTTCGGTGTCAATAAAGACACATAGCTCAGTTGTATGTTGTATAACACTATGCATTTGTAAGCCACAACTAACAATACAAGGATTTAGCAAGGACAAATCTGGGGGGGGAAACTATCCATGAATCCATATTAAAAAATGGCATGCAATCTTTGAGGGACTGAATTGTTGTTTGATTGTACAGCCTTACTAATGGTGCAAAGTAGTAGAGTAGTCAGTAGTACAATGACAAAGGCTATAATAGTCGGTTACAGCTATGCATGTTTTTTTTTAGCATTCATCAAATATTAACGTGTTTATTCATTCCAATTAATGCTCTTTAGTAGAACAAATTATACATGTATAAAATTTAGTGTATGTAAGCACCACTTTGACCGTACTCATTGTATATAATTGTAAAGAAGATTAAAAAACAAAGTGTAAATTGACCCTTGATGCAGGGTTGAGATGGGCATCATAGCCCACAAGCAAACATAATTGAGAAACCCACTGCCGTATAGGCAGTTGTTGACAACTAAAATTTTGCTTAGGCACGCACAGAGGGCAAAAAGTAGTTTCCAATTTTGACCTTAACCATTGGTGTGTATGGCCACAAAAAAAATTGCTACTACCCGCGGCATCCCCATAGTAGCACTTAGAAAAGCTGTAGCCCAATTGGGTGATAAAGTAACGGTGTGGAAACAATGCAGTAGGGGTTTGGAATAAGAGGTGAAAGGTTCCCAGTGGTTCATTTTGAGAATCCTGTCATGGAAATGTTATAATTTATTTCAACTATCTATTAATGTTTATATTAGGCACCAGGTAACTGTATAACCGTAGAATGTAATCTATTCACCAGTGATCAATAAATATATGACAGCCAGTGGCGTACGGACTGGGGGGTTAAAGTTGCCCCCCTCTGGCTCGAAAAAGCGGGACGATATGGACAAATATGCATTTCATCCATCTTCTTGTCAGGAATTTTGACCAATTTCAGCTAAATTTGGGCAAAATTAAAGTAAATTTTGTGATTTTTGTGCGCGCGTGCCACATTTTGTCAGATCAAACTAATTGGAGCAATTTCACCGGGAAGAAATTGAATTTTGCCCCCTATGGCAGGACGGACGAAGTTTGCCCCCTCTGGATCAAATGCCTCTGTACGCCACTGTTACAGCAGGGCCAGAAAATGTGTAATATTTTTCAAAGGAGACTAGCTCATGTAGCACACCCAAAATACTCTTGAATTCATGCTAAAAAATTTTGTAATTTTTACATGAAACGTTGTGAGTTTTTTTATTATTCAAAATCAGTACTATTGTTGTATTTTGTGTGCATTGTATAGAGCATAATCAACTATCATGGTGTGTGTGTGTGTGTGTGGTGCGAGTTTGTGTTTTGTGCTAACTGAGGTCACTTGTGTGACCCAATTATTATGTTTGCTGTATTCCATCATGGAAATTGTTGGGTCTAATTTTGTAATGAATGATGTCTAATTTTAACAAAAGAAAAGTCACACAAGTCTACCCTCACTAACTTGTCTGTGTAGCTGTATGTGTGCAGACCAAAAGTTTGGATAATTACACCTAACCAAATCGCAATCCTGGGTATACTCAGTCACCTAAAAGTAGAGTAAAATATATCTCCATGTTGCACATTACAACATTGATAAGACGCTATTTTGTATCTGTGTCAAGAGATAAATGTTCAAAACATTGGTAGTTTTTTTTCAGACAAGCAGGCTTGCTTAGTGTTAAGGCTGTATTAATTAAAATAGGGAACTTAGTCCAGATAGTCTCCAAAATTTCTCAATTCCAAACGTTTGAGAGGAATCAGATTTTGTAGTGCAGATGTAAAACAAAAAAATTCTGAATCCAGAATTTTTATAACAAAGATGTGATTTCTATATGAATGATATCGATTTGAGCTAACTATTTCACATAGTAATTGGTCTGTGGACACAAATTATGCCAAAAACATTGGGATTGTTAGAAAATTGAGGGCGCCATCCTCGGGAAATCTGCGTTACCCTTTAGTTAAAAGCTATAGACGAAGCACGCATTAACTGATTCTTAAAGGGGAACAAAACCCTAAATATTTGACAGGCATATGTTTTTATATAGCCATTCGAATAGAATTAATTTCAGTCCGCATGCCTATTCCCGCTAAAAATAAAAGTATTATGTCAGCTAGTGTTCAGGGTGTATCCATTGTGACTTTGGATGACGTTTAGCCAGGGCCACCAAAGGGTGCCGGAAAGCTTATGAGACCTTAAACATACAGCAAAACTTCTTTTCTTAGTGATGAATGGCAGGCTATTCAAAACCATTCCACATGCATTTCATGGCAGAAAATCAATTGATATAGATAGAGCAAATTGCAATGTCGTGTATGGACAGAATATCTTATCGGATTATAAAGTGGACAAGTCAAATAGAACTTTTCTACTCTCGTGCAAAAAGTTGAATGGGCCAATGAATGGCAGAAAGAAACAGAAAGAGCGAAAGAACAGGAAAGAAACCCAGAAAGAAAGCAGAAATTGGTGTCAGTCAGGTTTTTAACTACAATGCACATGGGCTTAATGAAATGAATCCTACTATTAGCAATTTAGCTTGGCAAAACGCCTGTATAACCATTCTTCATCGCAATCTTGTTGGGCCCGGGCTACGTCATCCAAGTCCAAAATAGATACACCAAGAAGACTGAAATAATATTTTTTATTTTTGGAGAGAATAGGTTTGAGAGACGGAAATTACTATATTTGACATGCCCCATATATGTATAAAAAACATCCGCGTGATCGAAATTTAGGGTTTTTTCCCCTTTAAGAGTATACATCTAACACCAGCAATGTATTTGGTATTCTGTATGGATACAAATCTCAGGCCTGTTTGAGCTGTAATCCTCAAACAATATGCTGCTGGGGAAATAATTTTAGTGTACATCATGGTTTATTATTAACACAGTGGACATGAATGGCAAGTAATTTGTTGGTTAATAAACCAAATAGGAGAATTCGTATTAATCAGATGTTTTATTAAAATTAAACTCCTGTATGATAAATATATATTCTTGTATATACAGCACATCATCTGTATGCATTTTGTTAAGATGGAAGTGATATTGCAAACATGTCTAAATGGCAATCTTGTTAGTGATACAAAATTGCACCCATTGTCAGAAAATATCAATAAAGTAGTAGTTAGAAGTAAAGTATGGACCAACAGGTGGACATTATTTGGTTTTCTGTCTATACAAAAATCTTTGTTTTTGAAATTAACTACTTAGTTCTCAGGTAGACAAGGAGGATGTATATGTCTTAATCTTTCCATGGAGTGGCCTTCGCTTTCTAGCGGTAGCATCAGAACGGTTTATATTTACGAGGCGCGGATCCAGGGAGGGGCGCGACGCCGCCCTGTAATTCTGCAAAGTCTTGCAAAATCAGCCATTTTGGACAAGTTAGCCTTTCAGCCCCCCCGGTAATTTTGACGTTTTTTCAAATCCTGGATCCGCCATCTGATTTACATTTATACGATTTAGAAAGCGAAGGACACCTTTCGAACCTAACACCTATAGATGAATATATCGCTCTCTGCCACCCATGACTTGATAGCTTGGTTGGTGGAGCGTGTGCATGTGATGCAAGGTGGTGGTTTTTTTTCCAACACTATCGTGCACTGGCCATCTCCAGGGAACGATTAATAAAATATATACACCAACAAAATCTTGTTGAACATATTGCTTTATACAGCAGAAATATCCTTTTTTTTTTTTGGGGGGGGGGCATGGTCAAATGTATCCTGTACACCTCGGTTAAGATAAGTCAATTTATACAGTGTTTATACCATTTTGTATGGTGCAGGGTTAGGTTATTAAATTTGGCTTTTTGTATTGATAAATTTAACCTTTCAGGGCCATTAAGATTGTGCAAATGGACCCCCTCTGAAAAACCCCTGGCCATTTGAATGTTTTCCCCAAAACTCTGGTCATTGCATGGAGGACATCAAACATGACCACTATAAACAGGGGAAAAAATAAAATCGGTTATTCAGAGTGTGGTAAAAAAAAAACAAACAAATTTTCCCACCCAAAATGAAAAATAGATCCCAACTGACGTTTCCCATAAAATTGGCTAGGAACAGTAGGACTAAATAACAATTACATTGCTGATATAAATTTAAAGAAGTTATTCAGTATGATTTAGGGGGGAAAAACAAATTTTGGGGGGCAAAGCATCAAAATGCTTTATTCATGGCCAATTGTATAAAAAATGCCATGGCTGATTGAATTTGTTTTTGCCTACAAAATATGTGTAAATGATATTTAGGCAAATACATAAAATCTTGGGCAAAAAATACACTCATCCATGAACAATTAGTACAAATATGGTGTGTCCCATCAAGAACTACATGTAAGCAATTCATTTAATAGTTTGGAATGTTGGATCACATTCACAGTGAATACAGCTTACAAAAAATGCAAAACTGCACAAATTAAAGAGCTGTTTGTAGATATGGGCAAATACACTATAGTATGTTTAAAAGTGCATTTGGGATTCCAGAGCCCTGTTTTATTATGGTTCACTAGAATCCTGAGAAAAGCTTATCACAAAAATCTTAGTGGATTCCGACTTGTGTTTTGTGTTTGATCAATTGCTTGTTTCCCACAGTTCAATAAGCCACTGTGACTGTATTTTCTGTCCGTTTACAGACCGAAAGAAAATCAAAATTGCAAAATCTTAATAGATACCGCCAAATTTGCACGTAAGAGTTGGTAGACATGTATTACGAAGGCCACATAGTCAGATATAAAAATCTAACTTTTTTATGTAAGTCGGGGGGGGGGGGGGAAGGGAACCAGGTTGTGGATCCACAAAATGCCCTTTAATTAGCAACATTTGTGATAGTTATATTGCTTATATATGGTTGTCACTGTCTTTGCTAAAAAAAATAAAGGCCAGAATTTGAATTTGACTTGATTGAAAATAAACAAAATGGTTTGATAAATTGTAATTATATAAGAAAATGCGTATTGAATTTGATTTCGTATGCTTGTGCATATATTAAAGCAATAACAGCACATTTTTTGAAGAGTGTCCCCCAATTTTCTGAAAAATTTTGAGATTTTACACGGTTGCATGGTAACAAATCGCTGCGAGTAAACTTTATACCTGTGGAATGGTTAAGCTCGAAAATGTCTATGTGTGGCAAACGAAGGACTGTTGTAATTAGTAATATTAATATCGGAGATTCTCCATTAATAATTCAACGGTTGCAGAAAATGGCCTTCAATATGAAATGCCGGGAAATAGCACCTGTAATTGGTCACGCAATCCATTGTTGTTATGGTTTCGGGCAAGTCAGTTAGAGGTCATTTTCTGAGATACACTATTTATCACGGAGGACATAAACAAACGG